>APFE031422457.1:1434-36616 GCA_000404065.3 Pinus taeda
AAATAAATATTAAGTTAAACATATATATTAAAAAAATTGCAACTATCTAAGTTGATGACAGTTTGTTGGGCAGTTTGTTGGGGAATGTTAGGGCAATGTTATAGTTTGTTGGGGAATGTTAGGGCAATGTTATAGTTTGTTGGGCAGTTTGTTGGGCAATGTTAGGGCAATGTTACAGTTTGTTGGGCAATTGTTGGGAATGATTAGAATGATTTTTCTAAGTGTAATTTGTCCCCAACTAGGTAAGATAGACATTACCATTGATTATGGCAAACAAGAATTTGTAGGGCCATGAAGCCATTATTTGGGTAAGGCATTAGAGAATGATTAGAATGCTTTTTCTAAGTGTAATTTGTCCCCAACTAGGTAAGATAGGCATTACCATTGATTATGACGAACAAGAATTTGTAGGGCCATGAAGCCATTACTTGGGTACTGTTCATCGAACATCCACAAGATAGACATTAGCGAATGATTGGAATGATATTCTAAGTCATTATTTGGGCAATGTTCATCGAACATCCACAAGATATACATTAGTGAATAATTGGAATGATTTTCTAAGTCATTATTTGGGCAATGTTCATCGGACATCCACAAGACAGACATTAGTGAATGATTGAAAAGATTTTCTAAGTGTAATTTGTCCCCAACTAGGTAATATAGGCATTACCATTGATTATGAAAAACAAGAATTTGTAGGGCCATGAAACCATTATTTGGGCAATGACAAACAAGAATTTATAGGGTCATGAAGCCATTATTTGGGAAATGTTTATCGAACATCCACAAGACAGGTATTAGAGAATGATTAGAATGATTTTTAAGTGTAATTTGTCCCCAACTAGGTAAGATAGGCAATAAGTTGCAACTTTTTTTTGGATTACCATGTTATTCATGTTTCTACTATCATGGTTATTATGAAATTCAGAAATTATTGATTTATAGATCATACTTTTCAAATATATTATTGTATATAGATTTGATATTATTGTACTATTTCATGTGTGTCTGTTGTTCTCTAGTAGGCATTCTGAAATTAGATGTTTTTCTCACTGATTAAATTTTTCAAGGGCCTACTTTTTTAATCAATCAATAGCGTGTTGTGGAATTAACTGTATCTTGAGGGTTGTTTACATACCAAATAGTTTAATAGTGGTATGCCATTCCTTTGTTTTTCTTTGCCTCTTCATATCCTCTTTTTCTTCTTCATTTTTCCCTTCTATGTATCCTCCTCTCGGCATTTATTTCATGGTGATTGACAATCTCTCTTGGATTTTATGAATGAAATAACGAATGATCCATTACAAAGACGTATACAATGTTTTGATGGAAAACCCTGAAATGGATTGCTTTGCCTCTTCATATCTTCTTCTTCTTCTTCATTCTTCCCTTCTCTGTATCCTCCTCTCCGCATTCATTTCATGATGATTGACAATCTCTCTTGGATTTTATGAATGAGATAATGAGTGATCCATTACAAAGACATATACAATGTTTTGATGGAAAACCATGAAATGGATCGCCTCCACGTCTCAAAGCAAAGGCTGAGGTAAAACATTCATTATTAATTCAACACTAGGAGGCAAATACTCAAACTTAACTGCAATGAATACTTGCTACTATACTTAATTAATAGGTAAACAATGTGCTCATTTTGATACGTAATCTAATCATAATGTTGAACCTTTAGGATCCGTTTCGAGAATTATGCTTGGCCATAAGGAATATCACATAATTTAGTTTCAACACTATGATTAAAGAACAAAATTAATGGGCTTGTCATATAAAAGCAACATATCTCAGAACTTACTCGACTTGCATTTACGTCTTCAACTTCAAGTGTCAAGCAAAGGGTATTTTAGAACAAAATTTTTGTTGTGACTCGTCTCTTTCAACAATCATAAAAGCTTCTAACAACTCATTTCCCAATATCCATTCTCTTGCCTCCTTGAGAGCTTTCCCTTGATGTCTCTTTCCATTCCTTTGTGCCTCCATATGAAGGTAACTCTACAAACATGTTCTTCATATAAATAACTAATTACATAAGATGCGACTAGTTACTAATGTTTCAAATTGCCACTGTTGCAGAGTTATAGGTGATCATGGAGCCAACTGTCCCTTGCTTCATCTCATAATTTGTGTTCTCTTCTTCAACTTCTTCAGGATCCCATAAAAAGTGGGCATAAGAGGCAAGAACAAAGTTTCCAAACAAGCAACCCCAACTTGTTACCCAAATTATCTAGTTTCAGATTATCAAGACCAATCGTACCGTTAATGCAATTAAAATCTAGATTTGTCATAACAGAGGGCAAGCAAGGAATAGAACTTGCTCATGGATCACACCCAATCATACCCCTGATGTAATTAAAATCTAGAATCTAGATTTGTCATAATAGAGGGCAAACAAAGAATAGAACTTTCTCATGAGTCATGCCCAATCATACCCCTAATGCAATTAAAATCTAGATTTCCCATAATAGAGGGAAAGCAAGGAATATAACTTGCTCATGAGTCATCAAGATTCGCCTACACAACTTGATCAAATTAAGACTTGGCATGAAGCAAGGAATAAAACTTGCTCATGAGTCACGCCCAATCATACCCCTATTGTAATTAAAATCTAGATTTTCCATAACCAGGGGGAAAGAAAGGAATATAACTTGCTCACGAGTCATCAAGATTCACCTACACAACTTGATCAAAATAAGACTTGGCATGACAACATCTTTGTGAACTTTCCACATTATTTTTTCATATATAGCAAGCACTTCCCCATCATCAAGGCTTGCAAGTATGGATTTTTCATAATACTCGTATGTCTTGGCAAGGTTTTCTTGAATCTAATAATTGTTAACACCTTGTATGAATCTATAGCATTCACCCCATAACAATAAAAAAAAAAAATAATGAGACTAATCCATACCTCATGTAGGAATTCACATACTTTTTAGCAAAAATAATTGCACATATTTATTTTTTCTATACCACTCTTTTATATGTTGCTGCCTTACATTTGTTGCTGCCCCCTTTGCAACATATGTTGTGCTATTTACTCCAAGTAGCAACTTATCTTTTGGGTTCCTATCTCGTTGACACACCCTCATATCTATTGACATCCATTATGTATTTTTGTTGTGACTCGTCTCTTTCAACAATCATAAAAGCTTCTAACAACTCATTTCCCAATATCCATTCTCTTGCCTCCTTCAGAGCTTTCCCTTGATGTCTCTTTCCATTCCTTTGTGCCTCCATATGAAAGTAACTCTACAAACATGTTCTTCATATAAATAATGAGACTAATCCATACCTCATGTAGGAATGCAAAAATAATTGCACATATTTATTTTTTCTATACCACTCATTTATATGTTGCTGCCTTACATTTGTTGCTGCCCCCTTTGCAACATATGTTGTGCTATTTACTCCAAGTAGCAACTTATCTTTTGGGTTCCTATCTCGTTGACACACCCTCATATCTATTGACATCCATTATGTATTTTGCGAACTGTCGCCGATGGCAAACGCGGTAGCGAAAACCCAATGGGCAAACTCATCTTCATCCATACCTTCTTTGGTGAGATCAATCTCTGGCCTTCTTCAGGCAACCAAGAAAAATCCCCAACAGGGCGAGGACTGCCACTGCCTCAATGAATTTGCTTCAAAGCTCAACACTCGGGTGGTCTTGGAGGTAATTAAAGCCCAAGAAGATGTTGATTTGGCTCTGCGCTTTTTCCACTGGGCAGGTCGCCAAACCCCCCACTTCAAGCACAACAAGCATTCCTATTCCGCTATCATGCACCACCTCATCTCCCATGGCAGGCTCTACACTGCCGAGACAATTCTCAAGCAAAGTGGGGTATGCACGGATTTCGTTCTCTGCAAATTCATCAAGGGATATGGAGATGCGGGAAACATTAATGGAGCCATTCACTGGTTTCATAGGATGAAGGCCATGAGGATGAAGCAAACAGTCTTCTCTTACAATACCCTTCTCGGTGTTTTGGTGAAGGACAATAAGGTAAGGCTCGCTCAGACATTTTTCAACCAAATGATATCTGATGGGATTAGTCCTGACGTTTCAACTTATACCACACTTATCAAAGGTTTGTGCAAATCAGGACTTGTTGGTGATGCTAAAAACGTGTTTGAAAACATGGTTTGCAAGCCCAATATTATCACTTACAATACCCTCATTGATGGGCTTTGTAAAAAGGGTTATTTGTCTGAAGCAGCAGAAGTGTTTGATGAGATGTTGAGGAAGAAAGAATTGATGCCTGATATTGTTACTTACACTACACTTATTAATGGGTATTGTCAGCAAGGGAAAGTGGATCAGGCAATGAAGTATTTGGAGCAGATGATAAAGGATGATTGTCAGCCCAATGTGTTGACCTTCAATGCTGTCATCAATGGCCTCTGCAATGCGGGCAACATTGAGGAGGCCAGGAATATGATGACTCAAATGCTGCTCAGCGGTGGGAAAGCTGATGTCGTGACTTATAGTACCATTATCAAAGGTCTCTGTGCAGACGGGAAGATTGAAGATGCCATGGAGGTCTTGAAGGAGATGACGAAGAAGGAATTGTGTCCAAATGCCATCACTTATGGGAGTATAGTCTCTGGGCATTGCAGTAGAGGCACGGTAAATGATGGTATCAAGGTTTTTGATGAAATGCTTGAAAAAGGACTTGTGCCAAATATTCAAACTTACAATTTACTAATCAGTGCTCTTTGTGAGGAAGGGGAGATTGATAAGGCTAGAAATCTGTTGAATCAAATGCCCACAAAGGGCTGCATGCCTAATTTTGTTGCTTTCAACACTGTCCTGTGTGGGCTTTGTAGGCATGGGCAGAGAATGTCAGAAGCTGAGGAGCTTATGAAGACAATGTTTTGTAAAGGTCATCCACCAGATGCCACCACCTATACTGCAATGATTATGGGGTACTGCAAAAAGGGAGATGCAGAGAAAGCTCTACACATTTTCGATGAGATGTCACAGAAGGGTTTTAGTCTTGGGCTTGAGAATGGCGCTGCTGTTATTGGTTGGTTGTGCAAGGAAAGCAAGGCTTCAAAGGCAAAAATAGTTCTGGATGGAATGTGCAAAATGGGAAATGCACCTGATACTGCTATCTATACACATGTGCTGCATGCCCTCTGTAAAGAGGGCATGTTGCATGAAGCAAATACGGTCCTTGATGATGTGGTGAAAAATAGAGGAGTGCCTGATCTTGAAACATACAGGACTCTAATTGAGGGCTTTTCGAAGAAAGGCGAGATGTTGCAAGCTTTGAAGCTTTTGCGTGCAATGCTAAAAGAAGATTGCTTACCTGAGATCAATACCTGCAGTATCTTGATAAATGGCTTTTGTTCAAAGCAGCAGGTGCCTGAAGCATATATGCTTGTTAGCTTATTGCTTGACAAGGATTACATTGTAGATAGTGACATTTATAGTGTATTTATAAGTGCACTTTGTAGGTCAGGCAATGTTAATGAAGCTCTGAAAGCCTTTAATCAATCGACATCCAAAGGATGTGCTCCAGATACAGAGTCATGCAAGATTCTGGTTGATACTCTTCACAGTGCAGGCAGAATAAAAGAAGCCCAGACTGTATTAACAAAGCTTTCCCGTGATGGTTCAAATGAAAATTCTATTACATAGAGAAATGAAATTTAACCGGAAGGATATGGTATTCAAGTTAACATCCCCAGGAAAAATAATCTTTAAGGTACATCAAAAATAATTTGAGCTAAAAGTGGGCAGGTCTGATTGTTTGGGGTACCTCAATTGGTATGCATGTACCATTCGTATTCAGTTTAGTGGCTTACAAAAGTAAGTGGACTAGACCAGGCTTTCAGTTGGAAAGGGTAAGGTATTTGCCTTTTTGTTTTCTCTTTAGATTTCAGCGTTGGTATTTCAGTATTATAGGAGGGAAGAAAGAATATTAGATAACTGTTAATTGTCTACCTTCTACCCAATGTTACATGGCTAATATACAACCAAATCACCATAAAAAAGTTTTTACTCCGACAGATTCCGAATGGCCATTAATAATATCCCACGTGGTTATTACATCCATGTAGAAGAGCAGCAAAAACAGAGAGAATTCAAAATCACAAAATGGCTTTTTAACCATCTGATGGTGATTTGTAATTCACAACCATGTTTATGCCTCCAAGATTCCTATTCCAAATGTTGTATATCCTGACGGTCTGCTTCAATGAACTATTGCTTCAATGAACCATCTGGAGTCTTGTCTGCTTCATTAAGGTTTTATGACTCTAATTATTTAGCAATCCCTCTACAGCCCGTGGAAGAAATTCTGAATGGTAATTACTTTCGATGGGTCTTAATTGTAGGCCTACTTCAAACAGCTAAGTAAATTTTAGAAAGTAATTGTTTTAGTGGGAATCCAATAAACTGCCTGTCATGCAGGACGGGTTGCTCTAACTGACCTGTGCAACCTGTGTCCCCCAGGATTACTGGCTTTTTGTTATGAGTCAAGCAGTTCACTCTCCATTGAATTAGCTGAAATTTGGAAGAAGGTGGTGTAGAAGTAAATGCTATTTTGAAAGCCCTGCAAACCAGGGAGCAAATTTTAGTTCCTATCCAATATTTGTGTGTTTGACATCTTAGATCTGCCATTTCTGAACAAGGTCTGTGTGGGAGGAAATCTTCTGAGAACTGCTTCTTGTATTGCTCAGTTACATTAGTTGCACATCAGAAGAACATGCATTGGGACTCAGTCACCCAGATAGCGGCACTTGTTGGTATGACTTATTCCTATTTAAAGGTTGAAGTACAGTTTGTTCAGCTATCTTCTTTAACTGGAAGAGAATATGGATGTCTTTGGTATAACTGGTATGGTACAGTAGATTTATAGTTCTTCTTTTGACTGGAGGTTATCATGGAGTTTGGATCTTCTATTATGGTGCAGCCCTTCATTTATGCGGAGTTAGTTACAATGATTCTTTGCAAGCATTCGGGCTCTAAGTCCCAGAATGACAGGAGCAGCCGTGATGCACCCTACTTTATACATGAAGGTATGGATCCTTAAGTCATCAATCTTATCTTATACAAAAGGAATCTCAGTTTTAGTTTTATGTAGATGACCAAATATCTCGAAAGTGGTCATGTTATTTGACACCATGCAATTTAGCAGCACCCATAAAGAGCTGGAAGTATTGATGGATACTGGTTTTCATTTCAAGCGTGTGTCCTAATTTCCATTCTTAGGCCTTTAATAACTGTTCCTGTTCGAGTATTTACCTTCTCTATATCAATTTTATTTTTTATTTTTTTTGGTCTAGCTTTCTCTTTCAAAATTAGGCCATTTAACTTTTGATGGTGTTCAAGATGTTTATATGTTTTTATTTTAGTTATTTATTTTAACCAAGCACTTACTCCTTGATACATTGTACTTTCGATCATTATGAATGTAATCATATTCTTAGACTAGTTACCTTCTTGATCTGTTAATAAGTCTAAATCTGCACAGAAGATTGCACAATCCCTACTAATTGCATGTAGCAATTTGCTGTGTCATTTAGTTAGCAATCAAAACATAACTCATGCTGCATGCTATTATACTAGCAACAACATAACTCATGTTGTATGCTACTAAACCAGCAAGTTGGAATCATCAAAAATAATTTGAGCTAAAAGTGGGCAGGTCTGATTGTTTGGGGTACCTCAATTGGTATGCATGTACCATTCGTATTCAGTTTAGTGGCTTACAAAAGTAAGTGGACTAGACCAGGCTTTCAGTTGGAAAGGGTAAGGTATTTGCTTTTTGTTTTCTCTTTAGATTTCAGCTTTGGTATTTCAGTATTATAGGAGGGAAGAAAAGAATATTAGATAACTGTTAATTGTCTACCTTCTACCCAATGTTATATGGCTAATATACAACCAAATCACCATAAAAAAGTTTTTACTCTGACAGATTCCGAATGGCCATTAATAATATCCCACATGGTTATTACATCCATGTAGAAGAGCAGCAAAAACAGAGAGAACTCAAAATCACAAAATGGCTTTTTAACCATCTGATGGTGATTTGTAATTCACAACCATGTTTATGCCTCCAAGATTCCTATTCCAAATGTTGTATATCCTGACGGTCTGCTTCAATGAACCATCTGGAGTCTTGTCTGCTTCATTAAGGTTTTATGACTCTAATTAGTTAGCAATCCCTCTACAGCCCGTGGAAGAAATTCTGAATGGTAATTACTTTCAATGGGTCTTAATTGTAGGCCTACTTCAAACAGCTAAGTAAATTTTAGAAAATTGTTTTAGTGGGAATCCAATAAACTGCCTGTCATGCAGGACGGGTTGCTCTAACTGACCTGTGCGACCTGTGTCCCCCAGGATTACTGGCTTTTTGTTATGAGTCAAGCAGTTCACTCTCCATTGAATTAGCTGAAATTTGGAAGAAGGTGGTGTAGAAGTAAATGCTATTTTGAAAGCCTGCAAACCAGGGAGCAAATTTTAGTTCCTATCCAATATTTGTGTGTTTGACATCTTAGATCTGCCATTTCTGAACAAGGGCTGTGTGGGAGGAAATCTTCTGAGAATTGCTTCTTGTATTGCTCAGTTACATTAGTTTTTTTTTTTCTCGGTAAAACTAGCTAGCTTTTATATTATATGTACAGAGAAATATTTACAGACAGTGAAGCAGGACTTCCATGGCTGCCAATGGCGCCTTGGGTGAATTAGACTGACTCAAAAAGCTCCCACGTAGGGGTAGCATCAACAACGCTTTCAAAATACCTCTAAAAAGACCGACTGAGGCACGTAAACTTACCAAAATGCCAAAAAACAGACCCAGACTCATTGAATTACTCATAAGCAATCCTGCACACGCAGGGGCGGTCTTCATTGACAGACTGGGGACCGATACCAACAAGACACACTGAAACGAAACATGACCAAAATGGACTGGACACTATAAAAAACTGCAAGAGAACAGACAAAATGCTAACCCGAACCACGTAACCCGCAACATACAAAATTCTGGACCCGAGCTGAGTGGAATTGGCAGTTGCTGGAGCGCGCGTGGGAAGGTCAATCGTCTTCAGGAGGTTTCTCCTCCACAATGGTGCACCATCCCTGACCCTCAGGGATACCCTCCCACATGGCGGTCCACTTGGCCTGTGCTGAGTCTGGAGACTTCTTCGCCGGGGGGATGGAGGGATCGGCCATGATCGCCTTCCCTGAGGATCCCTCCCCACATGATGGAGGCGGCAAGGGGCATGCCTGTCCAGAGCCCTCTGGGGGTGGATCCTCCATTCCTGGAGGCGTCTCTCCTTCAATCCCTTCCGGAGCTTGAGTAAAAAGCACCGAAACATGAGCATTAATTCCTGGATTGTCTCGGGATTTGCCCAGGGTGAACACCACTGAGCCAAACGCAGGGAGGGATGGCTCCCCTTCTCTTGCACTGCCAACCTCCAGGTATTGTTCTGCTTGGAGTGGCGTGACCCTTGCCATCCGATAGTAATAACAGCAGCAGCAATGGTGGTGCTCCCTCTCTGCCGGTGGGCGCGAGGATGAGCCACGTCCAGAACCCCTCCTGCAAGGTTGCCGATGTCGAAGCCTTGCCATGGGCAATTCTCCTGCTCCCTTGAATGCTTTGAGCGATTCGTGAGGCCACCCAGAAGCCAGAATTCGCCGCCTGAACCTTCCAAGCACCACCACCACCTTTGTATTTTCCAAATGTACCTCTGTTTTCGCCCCCAAAGCCTCCGAATTCTCCCCCAGCGACTCTGAATTGGCCACCAGTATTTCCAAATTCGCTGCCAGCCCCTTTGAATTTGCCCCCAAAGCCTCTGAGATTGCCGCCCAGACCTCAAAGTTCGCCTTCCGAACCTCTGAGACTGCCACCCGACCTTCTGCGGAGCTCTCAGATTTCCTCTTTCGCTCAGAACAAGCACCGGAGATGGAGTGTCGGGAAGCCCAGAAGGCAACTTGTGGTGGCGTGCGCAGCGCCCCCCAGCAGGCTTGCCTCTGCGACGAATTGCTCTGCAAACGAAACTCCTTGACACCACCGAGACGATGAACTGAAAATTGCATTGCCCTATCTTGATATCCTTCAACATTCTTATCAACATTCCTTTGTTCGAAGCGCCCAATAACTGCTGCCATCCCTTCAATCTGCTCAGCATTGAATGCTTCGAGCTTGGACCTCACAGTGATAAGCCTTTGATGGCTGAGTACCTGCAGTATTTATTGTTCACAGGGCGGCACATGGTAGCCATGTGGCTCAGCCCATTGTATCGTGCTGTCACCCGCAACCGGGGTGCTCAGTTACATTAGTTGCACATCAGAAGAACATGCATTGGGACTCATTCACCCAGATAGCGGCACTTGTTGGTATGACTTATTCCTATTTAAAGGTTGAAGTACAGTTTGTTCAGCTATCTTCTTTAACTGGAAGAGAATATGGATGTCTCTGGTATAACTGGTATGGTACAGTGGATTTATAGTTCTTCTTTTGACTGGAGGTTATCATGGAGTTTGGATCTTCTATTATGGTGCAGCCCTTCATTTATGCGGAGTTAGTTACAATGATTCTTTGTAAGCACTCGGGCTCTAAGTCCCAGAATGACAGGAGCAGCCATGATGCTCCCTACTTTATACATGAAGGTATGGATCCTGAAGTCATCAATCTTATCTTTATACAAAAGGAATCTCAGTTTCAGTTTTATGTAGATGACTAAATATCTCGAAAAGCGGTCATGTTATTTGACACCATGCAATTTAGCAGCACCCATAAAGAGTTGGAAGTATTGATGGATACTGGTTTTCATTTCAAGCGTGTGTCTTACTTTCCATTCTTAGGCCTTTAATAACTGTTCCTGTTCGAGTATTTATCTTCTGTATATCAATTTTTATTTTTATTTTTTTTGGTCTAGCTTTCTCTTTCAAAATTAGGTCATTTAACTTTTGATGGTGTTCAAGATGTTTATATGTTTTTATTTTAGTTATTTATTTTAACCAAGCACTTACTCCTTGATACATTGTACTTTCGATCATTATGAATGTAATCATATTCTTAGACTAGTTACCTTCTTGATCTGTTAATAAGCCTAAATCTGCACAGAAGATTGCACAATCCCTACTAATTGCATGTAGCAATTCGCTGCGTCATTTAGTTAGCAATCAAAACATAACTCATGCTGTATGCTATTAAACAAGCAACAACATAACTCATGTTGTATGCTACTATACCAGCAAGTTGGAATTTTTGGTGAAAAAATGGGTGTGCTCAATATATAGTTTTAACTTTTAAGTCGAAAGTTACATATAACTTATAGACAAGATATGCTCTAGTTCAATTTGTTTGACAATATTCTGAGAGTGTGCTTGTCATCTAGTAAAGTTAAATATGAGAATGAGCCAGATACATGGAAAATGAATTGTGTTTAATAAAGAAGTCATTGAATACATTGCCATAGGTTTATTATATACGTCAATCGGTAGTTATGTAACTACTTTTTCAAGTACCCTATATTTAGTGCCGGTTATTGACATTTATTCTAACCTTGTAACATTAGGATTCTTAACAACACTTTATTGAGTGTTACCACGCTAATAACCCCCTTTAATGGGAAATATAATTATCCCAAACCCCCATCTCAAAATACAAAATGTGAAGGTCAAAACTTTCGCTGTGTAATGTCCCTTTTTTGGGATTGCCCTTGGGATGCAATTCTGAGTTAGGGCTTCAATAAACATATGACAGAATTGTATTTCATGAATCATAACAGTGTTGCAATATTCATCAATCTGTAAGACAGTAATGACCTTTTATTAAATGCAAAAATAGTGTAATAAGATACTCAAACAGCCATTCATTCTTCAAGCAACCACTGTAAATTACTGCTAATTCGACTGTAAACAGTAAACCTATTATGCAGCACAAAGATTCACAGATCCCCAATAGGGCTAACAACACCAACTAGTTTCTATGCTTACAAACTGAAACTATCCACAGTTCTGTTACTCAACAGCTGGTCACACAAACTTTGTTATCTTTTAAAATCCAACAACGAATTCAATGAATTTTCTGAAGTGAAAATAACTGCAACTGAACTTTCAACATACATTCATCAAATATATTGAGTTTACTAACTGAACTATTTGTAGCAGAAAAACAACACAAGTACATTCAGAAATTTAACACCAGAAATTTTTACCCAGGAAACCCCAACTGGGGAAAACCTGCAAACTTGTGTGTTCTTATTATGCTCAGTAAAATCTTCAGATATTGATTACAAGTATGAGGGAAAACTTCCCTTCACTCTGCTAACCCACAACACAACTAGTCTGTGCACTTCTCTCCTACTCGGCCTGCCTGTGTGCGCATTGTACAGACTCATATAGGCCTGTACAACCCTCCTGTGCGCCTGAATGCAGCCCTGGCTGAAGTGTATGCTGGCTGGAAAATACTCTGAGGCTGTTCGGCCTCTCTTCCTGCCCTAGTGTGTTGATCTGAAAACCCTAGGTGTTGAACTAAACACCCTTCTCTCTACTGAGTTGAAAACACAAGCTGTCTAGTGCATAGTGAGCCAAGTCTGCTCCCTTTTCCCTCCTTTGAAGTCAACCTGGTCCCACCATCTCCACAAATGGCTGAGATTAAATCTCAATGGATTGTTGAGATCATTTCACTTTTTGCCTATAGGAAAATTAAAATTTTCTTAAGTCAAAATAATGAGAAAAAGTAAAATTGCACCTTTGGCCCACCTGTGGGTCCCTCTGCCAAATTTAGTGCACGTCTATATTTAGCTGAACCCTTCCTCTAACTCCATTTAACACTCCCTATTATAGAGAAAGGTGTTTTGTACTACACCCAGTTTATCTATGAAGTAAACAAATTTCCCCCTTGCCAATGCCTTGGTTAGAATACCAACTGTTTGATCCTCTATAGGCACGTATTGGAGTTTGACTTTACCCCTTTGAAGTTTTGAACACAATCTCTGATATGGTGGTACTAAAACTCGATGTGTTTGGAGCAGTCATGAAATATTGAATTTTCATAGAGCTTGATGCAACTCTGATTGTCACAGTGTATGACTTTGTGCTCTAACTTCTAATTGAAGAACCCAACAAGTAGCTTCCTCAACCATATGGCCTTGCAAGCTGCTAAGCTGGCAACCATGTACTCGATCTCATCTAAGCTCAATGCAACTAATCTCTACTTCCAGTCGAACCAGGAAATAACTGTTGACCCAACACTGAAAGTACAACCTGAAGTGCTCTTCCTGTCCGTTGAACCTCCTGCCCAATCTGCATCTGTGAAGTTCTAAATCCTCACACCATCAACCTGCTTGTACAACAACCCATAATTTGTTGTGCCCTTGAGATACCTCAACACATGCTTGGCAACAACCTAATGCACTTTGGTTGGTTCAACCGTGAACTGGCTCAACTAGTTGATTGTAAAGTGAATGTTTGGTCGTGTGCTCACTAGTCACATCAATGACCCTATGATATGCCTGTAAAGTGTGGGATCAACTCGCTTTGCTCTGGTAGCATCCACCTTCCTCTAGTTTCTGGCTAGAGGCGTAGTCATGGGCCTACACTCTTGCATGTGGAACCTCTTGAGAATCTCCTGCGTGTACCTGCCCTTTCCCAAGAAGATCTCCCCATCACCCTGCCATACCTCCAACCCAAGGAAATAGTGCATCAACCATATATACTTCATCTCAAACTCCTCTACAAGATCTCTTTTGCAGTCACTGATGAGGTTCTCATCCCCTGTTAGTATCAAATCGTCCACATACAATACAAGAATGAGAGGCTGCCCCACAACCACAATATAATACAAGTTAGGTTCAACTTCACTCTTGGTTAAGCTCAATCATGGAAGGTAGCTTTTTCCCTGGGCTTATCATGCCCTCAGTGCCCACTTAAGCCCATAAAGAGCTCTCTTCAACTTGCAAACATGTGTGTCTCTGCAAAAAGTCTTGAACCCTCAAGCTGCCCAACATATATCTCTTTCTCAACAACTTCGTTAAGAAAGGAAGTCTTCACTATGATTTGGTGGACCTTCCACCCCATCTGTGTTGCTAGAGCTAGTATGGTCTTGATGGAAGAATATCGGGCCATTGGTGCAAACGTCTCATCATAGTCTATCCCTTCGACCAGAGAGAAACCTTTGGCCACAAATTTAGCCCTACACTTCTCCACACTCCCATCAACTACATGCTTAATCTTATACACCCAACGTGAACCAACCTCTAACTTGCCAACTGGTCTTGGCATAGTCTCCTAGATGTCATTATGCATGATAAAGGAATATTCCTCCACCATGGCATCTTGTCATACCTGCTGAGAGGTTGCCTTTTTGTAGCAATAAGGCTCTGAGTCTATCACCTCAATCATAAGTGCCATGTACCCCATATATCTTTGTGGTTGTTTACCCTGTACTCATGGCATTTGAGTCTTTATGGGGATAAAAGACAATTAGAAATTTTGTTGCATTTGTGTAGCTAAATCATGAACAATTTTGAATACACACACTATAAATAGTGAGAGTGTGCTTTACTACCAATATTTGCACACATACTTTTGTGATATTGTTTAAAGATGCATTAAAAGAAAAATGCTTAGAGTTGCAATGCATTGCTTATAAGAAAAGAATGAATGCATGCATTGCTTTGTCAATAATGAAAACAATGTGATAATGAAAGAATATGGAAAGGCAGGGGTTGTTCGTAAAAAATCCACGAAATTATGATTTGCTAATATGAAAAATCATTAAAAAAACCTTCTCACGTAAACACAAAATTTCTCTACTAGATGCAGCGGAATAGGAAAAGAAATAAAAGCACAGTCAGAAAATTCAACAACACAAAATTGTCTAGGGAACCCAACTAAGAAAACCATCTGCTTGTTATTGAAAATGATTATTGAAGAAGAATGATCAATGGATCTCTTACAATACAATAAAGCTTCATTAGAGAACCACTGTGTTCTCTCTGCTTACACTAAGTTGAAACACCCTTGCTTTGTACTTTGATCCTCGTCTCCTAATCCAAGGAATTCGTCCTTCTTCAAACTCCCACAAGCTCCACACACAAACTTGTGTTTCCTATTGCTTGGTCTCACCAACTTGTGTTCACCAAAACAATGAATAAACTTGTGCCTTCGCTCCTTTTAAAGCGATTCTAATGGCTAAAATTAGCGAGTTCTATATTAGGTATGTCAAATTGGTGGTTCACAAGTTACCAAAGGCTCATTGCTAGTGTTAACTTGTCCTTCCTAAAATTTAGGAGGCTAACTCAAACTCTTCATCTTGTTCCCAACATAACTCATACTAGAAGACAAATAACTCGACCCTCTATTTTAGCACGTTGGTTAACTACTTCATGTTGGAAAATAAAAAATGGTAGTTATTATTTCAATTTTCGTTAACCTTAATACTTGTTTGTGAATTTTATTATTCTTCTTGTGTTTCTTTATTAGTTTTTCTTCATCAAATAAATATTAAGAGAAAAATAATAGGGATAGTGGACGTAGAAGTTAGGCTCTAAGCTAGGGCAAAACCTCTCCTAGGGGAAAACCCATAAACTCTTCTTTTCTTATAGGGTCTGCTTCAAATGAGACAACAAAGGCCCAAACCCTAGACCAACTCCTCCTCCAATTACCAAGTTAGCCCTTCCAAGAGAATCAAATTACCATTGCATCAACCATCTTCTAGCTACAACTTCGACCCTGAATCTATTGCAGAAACCCTAATTGAGCTTCTTTAGGAGATCCTTGAGAAAAGCAAGTCCTCCCAAGGTCAATGAGGTCCAAACATAATACTCGCTCTTTTTGCAACTTGATGTTGTAACCTAATCTCCTACAATTCAGATCCACAATTTTGGCCCTTATTGGAAGCCGCATAAACCCTAATCCTTCACATGTATGAGAGAGATAAAGCCCCAAAAAACGGGATTTTTGTCATTTTCTTCTTCTAGACCTTCACTCTCTTCTTCTTTTGCTTCTCAGCTATAGATCGAACTTCTTTCTTGAGATTGAACTTGTGAGTGAGTGAACGCCAAAATGAGGTCGAACTGCTCCTTTATATAACCTTTCCAAGGGGTCGAATTGCCTCCTTTAGGTCGACTTAAAGCTGTCAGGGCCAACTTGTACTTTTTGAGTTTCCAAGGCTTTCTAGACTAAAAAATAATCCTTTTTCCAATTACATTTTGCTTGAAAGGGTCTTATATACATGATGTTCACTTATTTGACTCATGACAATAAATCCTATGACCTAACAGACCCTAGAAGAAATTTCATAGAATAAATTTCAAAGAAGAAGCAATCTGCCTGTTAGAGTCAGTCTTTGCAGCCTTCTTCCAGTGATCAAACATGCTCTTACACAAGTGATATTAAGGTGTCAAGGTCAAATTTTATCATTTCAGTGAGTCTTCAAGTAAAATTTGGTCACTAGGCATTAGGTCTGGGGTTTGATTTTACCCTTGTTAAAGTTGTCCAAATGATGTTTCCATGTCACCATTCAGCTAGTCTACCATCATTCAGAGGGTTGTCATAATCAGTCAAGTTTCCATTGGGTCATTTCACACCTTTTTCATGTTTCAGTTGCGCCTATGGCAAGGTTCATTTCCCTCTCCCTAGGGTTTTGAAGCTAATTTCTCTTGGATGGTCAAATCATTCGGAAAACTTGTATCTTGATGTTCATACACCTTCCCTATCCCTAAAATACCTTATCAAACACTTCCCATCACTGAGATCCCCCAAATTCCTCATTTTCGCATAAACCCTAGTTTCTTGCTACAACCTAGCAATTTTCTATGGTTGGGCCTGTGTTCTGCCTTTTTGGACCCCTTCCCCTCACTCAATTTCTGAGACCCCACTTTTCCCTACTTCCTATCATCCCTCCACACTTCCCAAAATTTCCTCAAGAATTTAGAAGCTCCCTATCCCCTTCATTCCGCTTCATTTCGGCAAATCCCTTGTCCCACACACCGGGATATGTTTCACTCAAATAATGTTTCTGAGCAATGGAAGATGAATTTGGAAAAACTGAAAGATGTTTTTGTTGACAACAGACCAGAGAAGAAAAACCTCCTTCACTTTTTACACAGGTGTTATGGTTCTGAAGAAATGTCAAAAATACAATTGCCTTGGGAGAATTGATGCACCTCTGGAGCGACCTCGGGAAAATCAATTTTTCTCCTAGCTCGGTTGGCCAAATGACTTGCTTGATGATCCAAATGATAACTAGAGACAAGTAGCTTTCCAATGGGCTATCATGAGCTCAATTTGGAGTTGAGGAAGACATTCGAAAATTGACTGTAACAGCGCTCTGCCTTTAGGCAGCCTCATTTGGCACAGTTCGACCAGTCTTGGGAGATTTGATTTTTGACAGAGAAAATGAACTCCAAATAGAAAAATTCCAGTTGGATTGGAAAGTAGACACAAAGAGCTTTCCAATGAGCTATCCTGAGCTCAATTTGGGGTTGAGAAAGACATTCAAAAGTTGCCCGCAACAGCACTCTGCCTTGAGGCAGCCTCATCTGGCACAGTTTGACCAGTCTTGGGAGATTTGATTTTTGACAGGGAAAATAAACTCCAAATCAAAAAATTTCGGTGGGGTTGGAAAGTAGACAGGACAGGCTTTCCAACAAGCTATCCTGCGCTCAATTTGGACATTGGGAAGGCCTCCAAAAGTCAACTGGAAAAGAGCGCGACGCACAGGAGGAGGAGCACGACGTTTTTATAAATATTTTCACTCCATATGGTCAGTTATACAAGTGGCAAAAGAAGGCAAAGGGTCACCCAAGCCATTTGTCATGTTTATAACACTACACCTGTAGCTGATGCTTGGCTCTCCACCTTCACTTGGTGACCCTTGGTCGTTCTATCTCTTCATAGCACATTCTATATATTGTATGCAAACCATTTGCAAAGCAAGTTGGTTGGTTGGCTTGTAACTTCTGGGAGACTGTGGGAAAGAAACTTTGTTTATGCATTGTATATTTTTACAGAGAAATAATGAAAGGTAGTGGCGCTGTTTCATGAGATTCCTGTGGTTGTGAGTATAGCAAGTGTTTCTCTTATGTTTCATATGTATCTTGTTATGTTTTGTATTCCATTTCGCATTCATTTCTGGTGAAATTTTTCGAGTGAAATCAGGTAGAATTTAATTCTATTGCTCTACCTGTGGGAAAATTTCATGTGCACTGTTTCATTCTTCTCTTGAAAAGGATTCATGTTGTCCATGCCCTTTTCACCTTCTTAATCAATCTCTCCATCTCCTTGTTATGTTCCATAGTTTCATTTCGTATTCATTTATGGTGAAATTTTTTGAGTGAGATCAGGTAGAATTCAATTCTATTGCTCTACTTGTGGGAAAATTTCATGTACAGTGTTCATTCTTCTGTTGAAAAGGATTCATGTCGCCCATGCCCTTTTCATCTTCTTAAACAATCTTTCCATTCCGCCATATTTTAAAATTAAATTGCTATGCTTTCAGCCTACCTCGCCCCATGAAATAATCTGTGCCTTCATGTTAAATTCTCTGTTCATTGAAGTCCAGTGGTCCCATAACATCCCAGAAATACAGTCATTCATAAAAATCACTCATATTCATTTTCACTTACTAGCCTAAGACAAATAGTTCATTGTAAGTCATCTCAGGCTATTTCATTTACTTATTCACTGAGTGTGACTCGGAGAGAGCCCTCTCTTGTTCTGGTAGGGCTAGCTACCAGACTGAGTGTGGTTTGTGGTTACCTTGAATTTTGCCTTCCTTCAGCTTGAGGCGGATTTAGGTGCTAACACTGCCAAATTTATTAGATTGCAAGATGGTGCTTCACACATCTTCAGTAACTTGGCATCATTGTTTCCATCAAGGAGCTAGATTAGGGGAGACCAAATCTCTGCCCTCAATTCTTGGGTTAGCAACTAGAATCCCTCGTTGATCTATCTGATGCGTCTTCTGCTCTCGAATCTTTTGTGGTGGTTTCCAACATTACTCCGCATCATCATGATGAATCTAGTGAATTTGGTTCTTATATCATGAATTTAGAAATTCACCCTCAAAATTTGGTCAACAGTGATGATATCTCGTTTGAAGATGGTGAATCCAGTGAATCCGGTTCTATTGGCGTGAATTTGGACATTCACCCTCATGATTTGGTTAGTGGTGATGTTTTGTTTAATGCTTTGTGCGACTCAATTATTTCTTCTGCGCTCGATTTGAAAGATAGTCCTCAAACCCAGGGCGATTTCTCCTCTGATGCTTTGGCTGTAGATTCTGTCATTCCCCCTGTCTTTTGGGTCCATGTCCTCCTCCACCAAATGATAACTCATGGTTTGATATTCCCACCTTGCCTCCCTCACATATAATTAATTCGTCGCCGTTCCCTCCTCTACCTTTCTTCCATTCACCCTCCTCTGTCTCCTGTGGATGACTCTTCCATTGACTTTACTCTTGTCCCTTTAGCTCTCTCACCTTGAGTTCCAATCGACTGTCCGATTTCTCTTACCATTCTACCTTCCCATATTTGCATCCTTCCTCATTCGATGTGTTTACCAATACGAATCCCCCCTCACTTTATTTAATTTTATGTTCACCTGCTTTCTCCCATTCTCATCCTTCGTTCCATAAAAGTAATAAATTTGCCATTAATATTTTTGAAAACAATAATAATTATAATAATATTTCTAATAAAAATATCCAACAATGTTTCTAAAATAAGAATAATAATTTTTGTATTGAACACAATAATAATAATAATAATATTTAATAATAATAACAATTTTCATAATAGTAACAATAATATTATTAATAATAATAATCATAGAAATCATATTAATATTATTAATAATAGTAATAATGTTGATAATATTAATGCTAATAAGAAAAATACTAATATAAAATATAATAATAGTGGTAATTTTGATATTAGTACCAATATTAATAATTACAATAATATTATATCCTCCCCCTCTTATACAAATGTTGTTAATTTGTCTTGTGTTAATTTTGATCCTCTTGTTTTTCGCCTTTTGGAAAAAGGTTTTAATTCTTCTCTTGCCCCAAGAAAGATTCCCATAGATGACATTATTTGCAACATTGAATATGGGATTAGAGACCACTTTGATAATATTAAGGAAGTTATTAGGCAAGATTGTGCTATTGTTCTTAAGAAAGTGAAATCTCCTAAAAGCAACATTAACATATATGAGTTTTGTGCCCTTAAAGCCTTAAAGGATAACCCTGACATTGTCAACCTAAAGGCTGATAAAGGTGGTGCCGTTGTAATTTTAGATAAAGCCGATTATGTTAACAAAATGATGGACCACCTTTATAACAACGGTAGTTACATAAAGCTCAATAAGAATCCCATTAAAATAGTTGCAAAGGAAGTTGCTTGTGCCATAAAATCTAATAATGCTCTTAAACCCCTTAGCAAAAAGCTTATTGAGAGCAACCCTCTCACCCCCAAAATTTATGGGCTTCCGAAAATTTATAATGTTGGGATCCCCCTAAGACTTATTGTTAACTCAATAGGTGGACCCACTTATCTTCTAGCTAAATTCCTAGCTCAAAAGTTCACACCTTTGGTTGGTCACACAGATTCCTTTGTCAAGGACTTTGCTTCCTTTGTTAAGGAGTTAAAAGAGATTAGGCTCGACCTCGAGGATTTGTTAGTAAGCTTTGATGTTGTTTCTCTTTATACAAAAATCCCTATTAATGAGGCCATTGGTGTCATAAATAGAATTATCGATGATGACATTGCCAAATTGGTTAGTCTTTGCCTAACCTCTACCTTTTTCATATTCTAGGGTGAATTCTGTTACCCAACGTTCAACAGTTTAATTAAAATATTTTATTTTCCTAACGGTTATCTTTGGATCTGTATGTATCTTTGCTATTTAAACAAGATGATAGAATGGTTTTTTTCACCTTTGTCCCGAGGATGAACTACATTAGATGGTTTGAAACATCAGCCAACAACTTTAGATGTGATTAATCTGAAAGACATTATCAAAAACATGATTTTACCTTGAAACCATCAAAAATGAGTGTGAAACCCATGTTTTACAATACTAACTTTCTCTTTTCTTCTTTTGTTTGTTACATAAGATACATATTAAAATGAGTACACCAACAATTATGAAGATCGAAACTAGTTACATTTCCAACACTCCCTCTTAACTAGGGAGGTATTCATAATTGTACAACTAGTACAACATTCTCAAACTGAAGAGTTCTTATAAGAAGAGTAGGATTGATAAGCCAATTGTAAGCATCATTATTATGACCAATGATGTCTTTGAGGCCTAACTAGGCAAGCTCTACTTCATTCAAGAGCATTATGATAGGAGGCTTTACATGTGATACTGCACTACCTCTACAAGGTACACACCCCAGTCAGATGTTCATAAGGTATGTCCTATTAGGACCATTCTTATCTTGGATCTCGATTCATGAGTCCTCAAAGAACACCGGTCTTCATCGACCACTCTTATCTTGGATACATGTCCCATCCTCAAAGAGTGTTGGTACCTTTCCTTTCTTGGATACTATATCCTTAAGGAAACCATAGATGCTTATTCAATCCTCTCCAAATCTCTCTTCATCACCTAAAGAAGCGAATGCACATGTGATGTCCAACATCACTCCCTCTCAATCAAAGGGGATATCCCTATTCCCTTTTGGTTATGGAATATATCCTTGCACTTATTAAGGAGATTTCTTTACTGTTTCTCAAAACCATAGGAGATTTTGGACTTCTTTTCAAACTGGGAAGTCAACACCACAAGCCTTATAGCTTGTTTTTATGAGAGTATCAACTACTTGTTCTTCATAGCCACATGGCTTCCTCTTTTCTTTTCATCTTTTGCATCGAGCTTGCTTCCTTTTGTTGAGAAATCTAAGGCATTAGCATTAGGTGATTTCTCTTTGATTAGTGATTGCTTGTGAATGCTTTTTACTTCTTTAGATTAGGATATTCTTCTTTTTAGTTTATTAGTGTTCTTCGTCATTAAACAATAACCAATGCATGAACATAAATAGACAAGAGACACAGAATGTAGGCGATCAACTAGGGCCAAAATCTCTCTCTTTGAGAGGAAAACCCGCACAAATTCTTCTTATAGAGATTCCAATTGATGAATACCAATACCAAGACCTTTGACCTAGTAGCCTCTCCAAGACCAAGACACAAATTGTCTTCCCGCTTCTTGTTCACTCTTTCTTGGTTCCTTCTACTTCATATTTCGCACCATATGTGATGACACCTAATTGTGATTATTGTGGATATCAATCTTCTCCTCTAGCAATAACACCGAATCCTGAAGACATATTGCTGAACCATAGCTGTTGCCCTTTGAGACACCACCAAGATCTTCTTCCTTGTAATGACAACGAGATCTTGTCACACATGTGACCTTCCTCTTGTGCAACACCGAACATAAGAAACCCATGTCGCTGTAATACGAATTTTGTCACATAGCAAGGTCTTGACTAAGAACTATATCCACATGATCAGAGCACAATGCTTGCGAGACCAATGATTCATAGACACCATAATCGTTGTTTCTCAAGGTACATACTCCACTTGGGTGTTCACAGAGTATGACTTACTTTGGACTATTCTTATCTTGGATAGTCAGTCCTCAAAGAATATCGATCCACAAGTACTCTTATCTTGGATGCCCTATCTCATCCTCAAAGAGTATCAGATGCCAGATGATTACCCAATCCTCCATTCTGTCTTCCCAGGCGAAGACCATAATGATGTGTCTATCAACGAACATTGTCACATAGCAAGGTCTTGACTAACAACTATATCCACATGATCAGAGCACAATGTTGGTGAGACCAATGATTCATAGACACCATAATCATTGTTTCTCAAGGTATATACTCCACCTATGTGTTCATAGAGTATGACCTAATTTGGACTATTCTTATCTTAGATAGCGAGTCTTCAAAGAATATCGATCCACAACTACTCTTATCTTGGATGCCCTATCTCATCCTCAAAGAGTATTAGATACTAGATGATTACCCAATCCTCCATTCTGTCTTCCCAGGCGAAGACCATAATGATGTGTCTATATCTCCCTCTCAATTAAGGAGGACATATCAATTCCAATAATGGAATGTACTCATTCCTATAGAAGGAATGTACCTAAGCTCCCTCTTGGCTTAGGAATTTCCAAGTTTCTTCCAAGTAAGAAACTTGTTTTCAGGCTCCCTCTTAATTAGGGACTTACATCAACTCCTCAACCAACTCCTTGAAGAGCTCCTTCCTTCGATGTAATGAATTTCTTTTTCAAGATGTCTTCATATTTTGTGGCTTCGTCATAGGGCATAGATCATCCATCACTTTCATCCATGGGTTAGTCATGTCATTATTCCTTTCATTAGAAAGTGATCTATTAGTCTTCATCTGGTCTTGCTTCATGTCATGCCGCCTTCTTCCTGCCATATTTTCTGGAAGGATCTTACATCCTTCAATATGGTCCTCTTGGAAGTCATCCACAGTTCTTCCCTTTGGCAGTCATGGATAAGGCCATCTAGATATTTGTTCAAAATAATAAATGAACACTTAAATTAGACTTACCTTTGTGATGGTTTTTTGTGATGACATCTTCTTGTAGGTATCAGTGTCCTGCATACATATTGACACATTTCCCAAAGATATCCATTGTCAAGGGTCTCCATCTTTTTTAGACTTCCATTAGTCTTCATATCTTTTCGGGAGATTTCTTAGTCAAATCGTCTTGGTCTTACGGATGTTGATTGCCTTTACCATGGTTGCATATCTCACAACCTCTTCCTTCTTTTCTTCCCACATTTCATTCCCAGGAGCTTCCATTCAAAGTTCCTCAATTGTAGTCAACCACCTCATACTTCATATGAGGACATATTATGTTGATTTCATCGAGTGCGACTCATGCCTTCCAACAACTTTTCATAGGAAGAGATTCCTTTCCTTTGATCATGCTTTTCAAGATCGAGTAGTGATCCATGTTACCTACAACCATACAACATGACTTTATAATATTGAATACAAGCATACACACCTCATTTACCTTTAGGTCATCTAGGCTTCTTTCAACAACTTCCTTGATTTCAAAGAGTTTCAACTCCTTAATCTGTTTCATCTCTTATGTCATCATACCATCATCTTATGAATTCCATAAGTTGGAGTTCCTAATGAAATACTCGCTTCTACTCTAGATTGTTGAACCTTCCAATGAAGATTCCATCAATGAGCCTTGATGATCTTGCATATCTTTATCAAGCAGATGTTACCTTTTGATGTATGATGAGCCTTGTCCTGGATGAATTCTTCCTTTCCTTTAGTTTCCAATGAGGTATTCAAGAGCTATATCCTTCATATTTGACTATCATACATCCTCCATGTTTCTTATGGTGATGTCACGAGCTCTTACTTCTAATGCTTTTCCTCTTTCTTGGAATTCTTTCAACTTTCTCTACTTCTTTGATGAAACAAACTTCTTCTCTATCTTTCTTGTTATTGCCCTTCTTGAGTTTAGGACAATCTTTCCTGTAATGCTCATAGCAGTGAATCTTAGCTATGTTCTTCTTTCCTTTCGACAAAATGTCTGAATCCTTTTTTCCCAGCAGTGAATCTTAGCTATGTTCTTCTTTCCTTTCGACAAAATGTCTGAATCCTTTTTTCCCCCAACTTGTCTTCTTCTATCTTGCATAAAACCCACAAGTTGTTGAATGAAATAACGTTCTTATCCTCATAGACATTTGTTACCTTGTTCATCAGTTAGTGCATTTAAAACAATGATGATTATCTCCTTATCATCTCTCCCAGATCTTGCAGTTGAGATCTTATGAAGATATCCCTTCATCCTTTGATACCTTCAATTTGTGTAGATCGGATCTAAGTGATATGACCTTTCTTTATCGCAGCTTCAAAGAATAGTTCTACCAGTTTATCATTTATCTCTTAGATGTATCCAATCCTACTATATAGGGATGAGGGATCTTTGACTGATTTCATAAGAATCCCTTGAGCCCTTTGATCCCTTTCCATATATTCAAAGGATAACTTTCCATTGATATCTTCAATGACTTCACTTTCTTCGAGGACTATGTCTATCCTCCTTTTCCATGCAAGGAAGTTCGATGACCCAACCAACTTATAGATCTCCTTGCAAAACGAAGTCATTTTACCAAATTTGATTATAGAATGAAAGATACTTACTTGACAAGTGAAGATGAAATCTTCAACTTGATCACTTTGATGGTGGTTGAAGAAGTTGTATTAGTGTCCCTTTGGATGATCTTCTTCCAAATGAAAAGCTCTTCTTCAATAAAGGAGATTGCTCCTTTTATGATGTCAACGCCTTTAGATCTAGCTTCCTTTGTTGATGGTGATTGATGAGGATGTTTTAATGCTTCCTTGGATGATCTTCTTCAAGGATAAGGAGGGGATCCTTGCTACGATGATAGGGAGCTTGCCTTATAGCTTTTGAAGATGATAATGCCTTCTTGCCTTCAAGATACTTTTACTTCTTTGATAGTGAATGAATGCGGATCATAAATACTTCTAGGATCTCTAAGATGATGTGATCTTAGTCCTAGAAATGCCTCTCTATACTTTGGGCTACCTTGCTTTGTAGATCTCTTCATCTTGATGAGGGTCTTTGTGGTCTTTTTCTAAATACTATAGGATCCAACACTCTTGATGGTCTAGACTTCTAGTTGCCTTGGTTTGTATATCTATTCGCCTTGAGTAGAAATAAGGCTTTGTCCTTGATTATTTGATGATCCTAAGACTTCTTTTGAAGTAGACTTCCTCCTTTGATCTAGGGTTTGATTCTTCAATGTAGATCCTTCACTTTGCTTTGATTTCTTCCTTGAAACTCAATCCTTGAGTGTCTCTTTGATTATATTCCATTCCTTAACTGTCACCTTAGCTTTGATACCATGTTGAGAAATCTAGGGCATTAACATTAGGTGATTTCTCTTTGATTAGTGACTGCTTTTTAATTCTTTAGATTAGGATCTTCTTCTTCTTAGTTTATTATTGTTCTTCTTAATCAAACAATAACCAATGCATGAACATAAATAGACAAGAGACACAGAATGTAGATTATCAACCAAGGCCAAAACCTCTCATTCTCTGAGAGGAAAACCTGCACAAATTCTTCTTATAGAGATTCCAATTGACGAATACCAAGACCAAGACCCTTGACCTAGGTCCTCTTCCTGCTTCTCGTTCACTCTTTCTTGGTTCCTTCTACTTCAGATTTCACACCATATGTGATGACACCTAATTGTGATTACTTTGGATATCAATCTTCTCCTCCAGCAGTAATGCTAAATCCTGAAGACATATTGCTGAACCATAGTTGCTGCCCTTTGAGACACCACTGAGATCTTCTTCCAACAATAACGAGATCTTGTCACACACGTGACCTTCCTCTTGTGCAGCGCCGAACATAAGAAACCCTTATCATTGTAATTCGAACTTTTGTTCCTTTTCTTGTCACTGTAACACATCGAACTTAGGCAGAGATCTGAGCTATTGCTGATTATGATCATCCCTAAACAAAAACTCGTAGTCCCTTCTCCTTCCTGTGATTGCATCGAACTTATCACTGCCACTGTCTACTCGAAATTATAGAGATATCTGAATTCTACTCTTCCACTGTCCATGCGAAATTTTGTCTCTATCCCCTGAAAAGCTCAAAGAAAGATATCTGAAATTCTATCTTTGTGGAATGGGCTGAGGTTGCAATTTCTAGTGGTCTTTCTGTCATATTAATCTGACATGAACTTATGAATAGGTGTGTCTCCATAATGAGAAGCCGACATGAGTTAGTTGCTTTGACTTGAAGCCAACATGAAGAGAACTTTGTGCTTGTCGTTTGAGGGCTATTATAGACTCGTATACATTTGACATATCCCAAGAAGGGTTCTTCATACATGACATTGATCTTTGACTCTAATGATAAATCTTAAGGCTCTCAATGGGATCCACTAACATATAAAATCTCTTGCTCATGAAACCCATGGAGCAAGGCATTACAAAAATAATTTTATTCTCTTCTTTTCATCATTTACAAAGATCATAATTACATGTCATTATGAAGACCGAACCTAGTTACATTTTGCAACACCTTCCAAGGTATCATGGAGCCATCTTCACCCTTTAATCTCGTGATAAGATCCAGGTCATTTCATCTCTTGCATCTTGTCATCATAGATGAAGGCATTATATTGATTTTTTCCAAAACTTCAAGTTGATCATAGCTTCTTCATAAAATCGATCTCCTTTATTGACATTTAGGTCATCTTATTGTATTGCTACTTTTCAATTTGTTGATGCCTCGAAAATTGCTGCAACAACATTGGGGGATAACCACCTGGTCCGGACCTTAATACAGCTCCTTTTCCGTTTGGGATGGTGGCTCCGACTGGAGATAACTAGACCAGTTTCCCGACAATGAATAAAAGGGATGGATGGGTGATGAATAATTTGCTTTTGATGATAGGCGACTAGCTTATTCTATTGACAAAAATAGGGAAACTAATACTAATCCCGGGAACAACTTATTCATTCGGAATGCAGCGTTTAATAATCCTTATCTATCTAACAGGGATATAGATGACTCTGTAAAATAAACATGAGATATTCAATCATTCAAAGATTACCTCATATGAATAGTCAAAATGAAGCGATTAATACGAATTACTGCATTCACTATTTATATCATCGATACATATATACGATTGAAAGAGAAGCATGCTATAAACAACCAATAGTGGGATGCATAAAGGATGCTGCGAAAAGCACATATATATAAGCGATAATAGCAAGAGTGATTTAAATAACAATTCATATAACAGGAATGAGTACAGATGCAGATAATAGTACCATGTGAGCTGCTAATCAATCCCAGATATCAATCGCTATTCACGATTCTTCCTTCAACACAGAAATGCTTTTAAACAAAGACAATAGTGCACGTTTGCATAAAAACCTTCCTCATTAAACTCAGAATAACTGGTCCAGTTTCATAAAAGAATATCCCTGAAGTACAATAGTGCAACTTCAGGGTTTAAGTCATATACAAAACTTTACGACCCTTTCTAAATGCATGAAAGGGTCTATAGCTACTAAGCTAAAAAAATCTATGAAACAAAATCCTACTAAATTGGCATCAGTAAATGCAATCTATCTCCTCGAGGCGATCTGGCAGTCGACGATGTGAATCATGACTCAGGCTGCTTGCCTTTAAACCTGAGATGGCTTATCGCAAGCATCGGCTCCACTTCTGGCGATCTGTTGAGGCGCAAGCTGAGTTGGGCGGCAAAGGTGGCATCCTGAATGTCGGGTATGATATACCCGATAGCATCTGTGAGGCATTTTAAGGTGGCTCTTTGGCTGTATGGCTTCACTAAGAAGAACCAATAGGCATCCCATGTTAAACTATTGATCCCCGCGATTAATCTTCCATTTTTCTCCAGCTCTGGGTAGCATGAATGCTCCAACATCTTTGTTGCTGTTAATTGGCTTGGAGTACATTGGGAAATCATGTTAGACAAATAAAGAGTATTATTTACTAATTCAACCAAATTACTAGTGGTTGCCTTGCATCTTAAAATTGCTCTTTCTGCCTTCATTAAATGTGATTTCCATTCTGTGAATAATATTTCCTTATGTGATTCCAGAATCCTTGGTAGGTTAGCTGCCTGTCCCTGATCAGAATCTTGCCATTCCAGAAAATTTGTCAATGTTTCTTCGGCCTGATCCAAATCTGTCCTTGTCTTTTCTACTTTTTTGCTTATGGATGCCACTAAGTCGCACAATGGCTCTGCTTGGGTGATTTGCTGACATAGGAGCTTCATTTGATTTATCAATGCTTTATTTAATTGAAACGCCTCTACTTTAAACTCATCTACCTGAGGGAGCTTTTTCATTTGCTCAATTTGAGTTGATAATTGAGCGATTTGTTCATCTTTGGATTTTATCATTCCCTCAGTTGATATTTTTCATTGCGCTAATGTTGCCGATAGCTCCTTTTGCTTTTGGATTGCGCTTTCGTCAATCCTCTGTTTTTCTTCGTGCAATTGCTTAGTCAGTTGATTATTATTTTGTTGTTGTACTAGCAATTGCGCCTCTGTCTGCTCTGCTTTCTGCTACGCTTCCGATAATTGAGCCTGTAGAGAAAAGATATCTTAATCTTTCTCCTTTAATAGACTGCTCACCTCCGATGCTTTATCTAAGGTTGCTGTCGAATATGCCCTAGCGTATTGTGATAGCTTTGTCAAGTCATCGGAGGGATCAAATTCTTCCTTCCACACAACATTGCCCGTTACTGTTAGTTCAGGGAATAAAGAAGGTTGATCAACCCTTCTTCTCTTCCTCTGTCGCTTCACAACAGCTTTATGCTTAGGGCTGTAGAAGACATCCAAAGGAGGAATCTCTTCTATCTACAAAATGATTTCGCCCGATGGATCCTTAGGAATTATTTTCGTTTCCTTTAATTTGGGTGGGTCGTTGGTTTCGCCCGAAACCTGCTTTGATGTCGCTTCTTGTGTGTCACCCTGTTTTGAAACCTCATCATCTTTAAAGAATTCTAGATTGTCGATGATTGAGTTGAATTACTGCCATTGCTGGAGCAAATTCGGATCAATCTGTGTATCATCATTATCTCTTGAACTGCTCCCTTCTTGAGTTTTCGCTTGGGTTTCTTCCCGTCTCTGGTCATTTGCCTGGGTTTCTTCCTGCCTCTGGTCATGCATTTCCTCCTTCTGCTTCGATGTAATAGGAGGTTCTTTATCACGTCGCTGCTCAGGCTCGCTTGATTTTGTCATTGTTGGAGTAGTCGCTAACAGGTCTAGAGGCAGAGTTTGCAACCTCTGCTCTCTAATTCTGTTAAATTCGGCTAGCCCTTCATCGTTGTATTCATTTATGGTGAGCGATTTAACTTGATATAGCGACTGGTCTGATGCGAACGAATCCTCAAATCTGTTTTCTTTGTGCTCGAACTTGGCCAGTTTGGCCTGGTCGAGTGCATTGTAGGCGATTTTCCTTGGATCGAATCGCCTGCTTGGCAGAGTTTCCAGAGTCAGCGAATTTATTTTCTCAGCTTCCTTCTCTGCATGTTTGAGATCATGTAGACTGTAAATACCAATTCACAAAGGAAAGGAGGGCCATACATGCTTCTTTGCTTTTTTCAGGGTCTGAGTAACCCCATCGGCGTTGATTTGATAGGCTACTTCCCTGGCAAGTAGTTTATCAAGGATGTAAAGAGGAAGCACATGGGGCTTGGCTTGACTGCCAAAAACTCTAATATAGGTGAACTTTTCTTCTCCAAACCAACTCCCTACGGCAGTTAAATCCACCCTTGCTTGTTCAGAAATCTTCGAAGCAGGCTTATTGAAAATGGAATAATGAATAGGCAACATGAAACCGTTGAAGATTTGATACAAGTGGTGTTTGTAGTTGGTCTTCCACAACTTTTGATGATATATGTGGACGAGTGCGGGGTCTTGTGACGTCCACCTCCATCCGAGCACAGGAAATTCAGAATTAAAACATAAAACGTCTAATACATAGGCACTGTAGTAAAATGGCGGAATGAACCTCTCAGTGACACGAGAATTAAATCTGAAATTAAGAATGGCAGTGGCTAACTTATCGGATAATATATCCGCCCAATCCATTATCTCGCCACTACATTCCGCCTCCATTAAGGGGACCATTTCTATGGTAAAATTGGCGTAATCATGTAATCCCCATAGTCTGCACATCATAATCCCAGCATAGCAATAAGGAGAGCATAGAGAATCGATTGAGTACTTACCCGAAGATTCGTGCTTGTGCTTTGTTGGATTTTGTCTCCAGCCTCGAATTGGCTCGGATTCAGTCTCATTTTCTGCTCGCAACTTCTCTAGGAATGTCGTGTTATACTTCTTCTCTTCTGCCGGCAAATGATACATTTGCCTTAGATCTTCGGCTCGAAAAGAACCGAAAATCCTCCCATCTATAGTGCTGAAAGTTCTAACGGTAATTGGGATCTCTTGAATCGCCCATATTACCACATCCGTATATGGGAGAATTTTCTCCCGGGCCGCTATTCTGTGAAGAAAGGAATTGGCCAAGTCTTTCAGATTAGCCTCATATTTGCTAGTGCTGTCGCATGAGACTTGTATTCCCGTCACCCTCGGCTCTTCGGCTTCAATCAAGTTATATGTTCCTTGCCAAGTAGCTTTGGTAAGTCCCAGGCACGTAGTGTCCAATATAAGCCCTTTCTTTTTACTGCTTGGATCCACGACGGGTTGCCCTGCGACCGGCGAAGCGGAAGGCATTATGGTCTTTTTGGACTTCTTTCCCATTCCACTCAAATCTGTCTCTGCGGGAGAATTCTGCACAGAGAGAACCATAGGTGTAATACAGGAAACAGTAACATAAATCGAATAGACTGAGATATATATATATAGATAAATTCATGGTGATCGATTGACTTAAGACGGCTTCGAATCAAATCTGTGAACAGATCGCAAGTTTGCTATTTTCATTAAATGGCCGTTAAGGCCTACCAATCTCATCAATACCAGTAATTTCGATTAATGGCCGAATGATTTATTTGAAGCATGCCTTGGGCGATTTGGCGGTTGAGCGTGGATGAGCGGCTTTTCGAAAGATAGTGCCTTAATTATGAATAAATTGTATTAAACTTCCTTTATGGTTTTGCTTTGAAAACTGTGCTTTTGCCCTTATCGCAATCGGGCGTCGGGAAAAATCATAAGTCATTGTTTTGGTTCCATTTGGAATCCCCGATCGCCGATAGCGATATTGCATCGCGTCAGGAGTAGCGAGTGGGGCGGTTAAGAAGCCGTGTGTAGTCAGGCGCCGATTACCGATAGCGATATCGCATCACATCGAGGCAAGTGGGAGCTAATTTTTGTTAATCCATTATCGCCGATTGCCGATTGCCGATATCGCATCGCATCGGAGCAAAGGGGATTTAATTGCGTTTCTTCATTTCTTACCGATACCCGATAGCGATTTCGCATCGGAGAAAATCAAAATGTCCTCAAGTTGTGTTCCCTTTGTCATTGCGATATGCGATCTTGCGATCGCTTTATCGCAATGACAAAAGATTAATCGTTTTACGTTAAGGTTTTTTGATTGCTTTATGGAAAAGGCTTTTTGGTAATGTTTTCTTTTATTTCTTTGGGCCTTTTAGAATAGAACTTAAATTGATACCAATTAAAAAACAAATTTTGAAAAGGGACCCATTTCATATTATGGTTTTGAGATAATATTGATATGAAATGGGGGGTTGTTGTAGGGCACAACAATTGGCGATATGCTGGAAGAAACAGTTACCTCTGGAAAGTATAGAAATACTTAAACTTTTTCAAAAATAGAAATTTTATCAAAAGGGAAAATTCTAATATAACTAGGTATAGTTGCATTCTAAACAAAACAAAACTTTCTCAGCTAATTCCCCTTTTTGTTAAAATATATACATTCTAGATTTTTGAATTGGCCTCTATTGGTTGGTATTGATAAAATAGAAAACCTTTCCAAATCAGCTATTAAAATCAACTCCTTTTTCATAGGTAGAGCCTCTGCTGCCAGCAAACGTCCATAGTTTCAGAAGGGATACCTTTTAACCATATCATTGTCTATTGTCCCATTCACTTTAGAGAATGATTAACAAAATGAATTCAAAATATGTTTTTCACATCTTGTATTTCTTTTTTTTTCTGTTATTTTGTAAGATAAATATCCATTTCCCTGGTGTGGTGGCCAGTTAAGTGACAATGCCATTCACTGGCTCGTGATGAGACCCCTTGTCTTACAATTGAACCCATTACCCTGTTTTGGTATGCAGTATTGGTAATGTCGGCTAAACTATTTCCCTATGAACGCGGTAAGCAGGCTTATAATAAGACCTCTTATCTTTTATATCTAGTATTCTTGGAATTACATTCTGAGTAATCACAAACTTGAGTAAGTGGGATAGAGAATTTCCTCTTTAAGAGAAGATGGATGACAAGGTAAGAGTTGGAGATGCTGAAATTGGATTAGCTTCTATTTTGATATTGATAACCTCTTCATGACCAATTTGAAAAATCTAGAAAGATTTACAATATTTATAAACTTTGAGAGGGGTTCACTAGGATTGTAGTGTAGTTTCAGAATGTAATTATATCTAATTTCCTAGAAATCATTCCTTTTGTTTAAGACTTCTATTTATTTAAAAGTAAATATAACACTACTTGTTTTGAGAAACTCTTTGAATACAGCAAAGGTCAAATAGAAGATACCTTACAGTTTTATTTTCTAATGCTCCTACAAACTACAAAAATGCTATTAAAAGGAGAAGGGGTTACCTCCTCAATTGAAGAATTTCTTTAAGATAAGACCATTAACAGGGAGATAATCTCTCAACCCTGATAAATCTTGTAATATAAAGGTCGAATGGCCTATCTTTTCACAGATCTGAAATGGTCCAAGCCACATTTTCTGAAACTTGGTGTGTTTTCCCTTATCTTCATGGGCTTTGTCCCATTTCAGGAATAAATCACTGATTTGAAATTGCTTGGAACCGGATGAAATTGAATCGAATAATGACTTGATGATCTGCTGATGTTTCGCATGAATGATTTTAGCTTTTTCTCTTTCTTCTTCTAATTTTAGAATTTGATCATGTCTAAGTTGTAAAGAAGAAGAAGAGCTTTCTTCAATAAATTGAACTAGGGCTAGAGAAGGAAGGATGAGATTTGTTGGTAGCACTGCTTCTTTTCCATACACAAGTTTAAGCGGGGAAGAACCTATAGAAGCTTTTTGTGTTATCCTGTCAGCCCATAATGCAAATATTAAAGACTTGTGCCAGTTCTTATGATTCTGTTTGATAGTTTGCTTGATAATTTTAATAAGATTTTTGTTTGTAGATTTGGCCAAACCATTGCCCTGAGGATAATAGTTAGCAGAATATTTGAGTTTGAATCCTCTTTTAATTGCGAAATCAAACATAGAATTGCCTGAAAAGTAAGATGCATTATAAAAAACAAGAGCATTCTGGACACCAAACATGGTAATGATGAATTGATCTATAAATTCAATAATGGCTTCAGAATTTGTTGTCTTTAAAGGAATTGCTTCAACACACTTGGTAAAGTAATCAGTAGTGGTAAGGATATACTTATGATGTTTGGAAGAATTTGGGGTAATCTCTCCGATAATGTCCAATCCCCATTGCTCAAATGGCTATTCAATGTTGACCGGTTGCAGAGGGAACGCTGATTTCCTTTGTCTTCCACTTGAAGTTTGACAATTTCGGCATTTCCTTACATATTCATGAGCATCTCTAAGCAGAGTGGGCCAATAATATCCAGCATGGATGACTTTGTGAGCTGTTGTATCAGCTCCAAAGTGGCTTCCTGCTGGTCCATCTTGTAACTCCTGCAAAACCTTTTGTGCTTCAGGTTTTTCAAGGCATCTTAATAAAACTGAATCATAATTTTGCCTAAAAATCACATCATCAATAATGGTAAAAAAAAAATCTTTCAATCTTATGGCCCTTTTGCTTTTGTAGGATAGGTTGGGAGGTGCATGTCCGTATTTTAAATAAAATATTAAATCAACATACTATGACTCAGAGTCAATGATACTTATCTGGTTGGTCGCTTCAAATTGATCTGTATCGCTTGATTCCAGAATGTTAGATGCTCCTGCCAATACCCTGCAAAAACCTTGGCCTCTAACAATATTTGCTGGCTTGATCTCTAGGTCATATTCTTGAAGTGTTGTTACCCAATTTTCCCTTTTTTCTCCCAATTCTCTTTGGATTAATAGTTGCTTTACTGAAGAGAAAGGAACTATAACCTTTGTATGGGCTTTTAAAAGGAAGGGTCTGTAATGTTTAACAGCTTAATATACAGCAAAGGCTTGTTTTTCTACTTCGGAGTAATTTAGTTCTGCACCTTGAAGATTTGAACTATAGAATGAAATAGGTGCTTCCAAATTGTGACTATTGATCTGTGTAAGTACTGCAGCATAAGAGCAATCGGATGCGATGGTATACAATGTAAAATGATTAGAAAATTTTGGAGTGTTTAGAGCTGGGGCATTGATTATTGATTGTTTTATTAATTCAAACGCTTCCTTTTCTGGCGATCCCCATTTAAAGACTGAATTTTTC
>APFE031422462.1:421-26194 GCA_000404065.3 Pinus taeda
TGCCTATAAATATGTCAAAATCTAAAAAAACAGTCACACATTAGCAAAGCTCACTTGATCATGCTTAATGACATCTAATGTAATGATCTGGGTGGTTTTACATTGAAAATGAGGCAAAAGAGAGAGGTAAGTGATGAAAAACAGTAGGTAATAGTGGATGGTGAGGTGTAAGTTAGAGGCTCTACAGGAACAGTAACAACAGGAGAGACAATTGGCTATTAGGTGGAAGGAAGTATTCATATCCAAAATCACCTCAGATTGAAGATGAACAAGCAAAAGAATTATCAAGTACAAATTTTTGGTCTTCTAGTGATACCTTTCCCTTTTCATGCAATATTGATGATGAAAGTGACAGTGGAACAACTAAATTTTCTCTTATGGGTAAAAGTGAAAGAAAGATAGAGGCAGAAGTTAAAAAGCTCATATACAAAATTAGAGATCTACATGACCTATTTGACAAAAGGGAGTGTACCTACAAAGAAGAGATTAGCATGTTAAAAACTCAGTTTGAGGAAGGAAACAAAATAAAGAAGCAGTACAAATAAAAGAATAATCAATGTCAAAGGCTGGAGGATGAAGTGACATCATTGAGAAATGAAGTGAATGAAAAGGATACAACAACCAAGGAACTTATAGAAAGAACCAATTGATGTGAAGGTCTTGAAGTTGTGGTCATCTCTATAAAAAAAGATCTTAAAAATTCAAATAAGCGGAATGAAGAACTATTTCAAGCATTAGAAGAACAAAAAAATGAGGTTCTCAAATTAAGGCAACAAGTGGAAGAAGGGAGAAAATTTGAAGAAATCATGAAGAAGCAATATCTTGAAAAGGAAGAGCAATATCAGGTTGAGGTAAATATCCTAAAAGGTAAATTAGAATAAAAGGATAAACTTTTACAATTTCAAGATAGTACTAAGATTTTGGATAATATTCGTAGTAGTCAAAAGTCTCCTGCCATCAAATCTGCTCTTGGTTTTCATGAAATTGTTAAAGGTGAATCTAGCTCATAAATTGAAGCAAGGAATTCTAATGCAAAATATGAAATTCTCAACAAGGAGATAAGAGGTCAACCCCATCAACAACCAAGGAAAGAAAGTCTTCAAATAAATCATTTACTCCTAACTATGGAAGTGTTAATCGATTCTTTCCTCTGGTGAATAATGTTGAATGTTTTAGATGTCATAATTTTGGATATCTTGCAGCCAGATGTGGAAGTAGAATGTTTCAAACTAATAACCGTCACACAGAAAGATCATCAGCTTCAAACTACTTTAAGGGATATTGTTTTTCTTTCAATATGTTTGGTCACAAAGCCATTGATTGCTTTAGAAGGAATATGAAATATATAAGATGTTATGCTTGTAACAAGTTTGGGCATATAGCAAAAGAATGCAGGGACAAGTCTGATCATCGTAGACAATATGATAAAAAATCCAATAAGCAGATTTATATCAAAAAATCTGAAAAAGATGAATCCACGAAGAATCAAGAAAAGGAAGATCAGATAAGGTGTGATCCTGCTCTCTGCTCATTCAAAAACAAAGATGATAATGGATGTGCTCATCACATGACTGGAGACAAGAGAAAAATGGAGTCTATGATAAAAAACCATCATGATAATGATATTCTTGGAACTGATGCTTCAACAAAAGTTCTAGGACCAGGTATAGACAGAATAGACTCAGGGGGAGCTGAAAGTGTGAAACTTTAGTATTCCAATTCTCATACACATTTATTGTGAAGATGAGTTGCATATATATGCGAGTTAAAAACTACACAGTCACGTATATGTTGGTTTGATGAAGAATCAGTAGGAAAAACTCATAAAAAGGGCCTGATATGGTTCAGAAAAGTGTCAAGTGTCTTTTCTGTTGATAGTTGATGATTACAGTATGTGGATGTTATTTAGAAGTGCTTTGTTAATGACTTGATGTATAACTAGTTGATGATGATCCCTTGATGATTCTTATTGACATATGCAATGATCAGATCTGATAGTGAACGGTTGGCACAAGTTTCGGGGGAGAATATGCTATGCTCTGATACTAATTGTTGGGAAAAATACAGAAAGGGGGGTGAATCAGTATTTACAAATCAATAACTTTTTACATTTCATATTCAAATTTCTATACGCGACTTTGAATCAAACCTGTGTGTGCATGCGATTGTTCTTAAGATAATTAGCATATATCTAGTGAACTTACAATTCAATTAATCCATCATATGTTTGTCTTCAAATAGTGTGTTAGTACTTTATTAACCATTAGATAAACATTAAACATGTGTTGTAATAGATCAACCATCACACATAAGCAAAACACATGAACACCAAGATTTAAGGTGGAAACCCAATGTGGGAGAAAAACCACCTGTTGTTGTTGTCTTTATCTTCCTTTTAATATAAAGAATAAGTTGTGTACAATCTTGTACTGGTGCAGACTCATACCAGTACATAGGCACTCGCCTGCAGAAGGCTACTGTTAGCGCTGCTACAGACATCAGCATTTGGAGGACCAAATTTCAGCTTAGCCATTGTTTTTACTGAAAAGGAGTGTGCAACAGTCATTTCACCTTCTTCTCCTTCGGTTTCCTTACCCCCTCTTAACCTCTCGTTGTTTCTAGTTTCCTCCAAAATCCTTCATAAACCTGTTTTCTTTAACTCCCGGGCGCCAAGATCATACTACCTTGTAGCCCCTGTTCCCTAAACCCCGGGTGCTAAACTCATGAGCCCGCGTCCACGTGACCGACCCCTCCATAACCTTTGCCGCCCTTTTTCTCGTGTGCTAAACGTTATCCACTTCTCCGCCGTCGATCACAGCCATCGCAGGATTTGACTGCAATCGCACTTTCCCCCGCCAAGACTTGTGCATGCGTTAACCCGCGAGGGCAGCGGTTTTTATCTGCCACACAATGCTTTATTACTGGATCGCTACCCGTTATACGGATACTGCCCGACGCCGAAAGCGGTGCGGGGAATACCGCCCGCCCGCGAAACCGCCGACCCCCCACTTGTTAACCGTCATGATGCTTCTGCTTCCGATAGCCGTCCGATCATCCCCGCCCATGATCCAATGGTCCTCGTTCTTCCCACACATATGCCTCTCGATAACCCTTATACGCCGATCTCCGCTGTTCAATTCGCCAGATCTAACGGCTAATATTCAATCACGCATTTGTGCCTTCCCATCACCTCCCGCCATCAGATCTCGGCCGTTCGCCTGAGCCATCCAACGAATAGCGTTCTTTCTCAGCGCTTTGTTCTCTTTCAATGCAATTTTCGTGTTTTTGGCATGCTCCGCGCTTTCAAGGGATGAAGATGATCATCCACCGGTACTCTGCACATAAAATCCTTAGCTACCGCATTCAACATAGTGTACCTCCGAAGGACGAAAAGGGCGGCCTCGAGCAGATCAAGGTATTAATCAGTCATGGAGCCTTGTACACATTACATTCCATATGCTCAGAAAAGGACTGCAAAGCACCAGAAGAGGCCGATTTTGTTCATTAAAACACTCAAATTTCAGCAGAGCACCATATCTGATTGTAAATGTGGTTGGTGGTCAGTTATGACCCCTCCACGCATAGGTTAGCAGAGATTTTTTGTAATCAACCTCCATATATACCCAGAGACAGAATGTATGAGGGTGGATGAATGTTATTGTGTTGTAAGCTTCAACTTCTCGAGACTGTAACTACTGTGATACCTGCAGCGTCTGGTCTTCATTTTCAGCTAATACAAGCTTCTTTTGTTGTTAATTGCTCACTTTCCACTTCTTCTTCTTTGTTCCAGGTTGTTCCTGTTATGCATTTTTAATATGCTTTGATGTTTAGCATTAGAGGGGCAATCATCCCACCTCTGTGTTAGAATCCAATTAGTATTATTGAATGTGTATGCTGGTTTCTGTTTACCTAGTGACAGAGAGTTGTCATCCTATCTGTGCATTAGGAAATAGTTTTACATACCTTTAAACTGGTTGCAGCTGGCCATCACAGGGTCCTGTGCATCTGCTGGTGTGATCAATATTCTCCATCATCACATTTTCCTTAAACTGTGAGTAATTGGTGGTCTAGAGCCTTGTAGTCTGGGGGTGTTCACCCATGTATGGGGTTAAGCATAGTAGAAGTGGTTATCTGGCTTGAATATGCAGCATTTCTTTCATTCATCCACCATTTTTCCAACATTTTGTTGAGTTTGTAATGTTCCCGAGCATCTCTGAGATACAACCTAGGAGAGTTTCTTGGGGTGATAACAGCTACAACCTTCTCTCGTTCTCCAACTTCTACTGGAAGGGACCTACAACCCCTTAACTCTTCTACTGGAATGCAATACGAGGGGCAGGAATTATGTGTAATAAGGACGAATCAGGAGACGTTCAGCTGTACCAGATTTATTTGTGTGCGGATCTCTCTGCTTCTAAGATTATTCCTTGCCCTGTACTGCCTTCGAGCGAGTGTACTACCCCCATCGTATTTCCTTCTTTTTAGGTTTAGAGTATGCATTTAGACAAACAGATTCGTTCATACTATTAGAAACAGATTCAAATATTGACAATATGCCTTTCAATGTAAGGAGATCGAAAATTAGAAACATCATTTTATTGGATTGTATTTTTTTGCCTTGGGCACTCAGAAATTAGAATCATTTTTTTTTTTTGGATTGTATTTTTTACATAATCTATTTTAAATAAGGATCTTATGAGTTAGGAGCCATCTAATTTTTTCTTGCATTTTTTTATAAATGGATATTATTTAAAATAATATTTTATATAGTTATTTAATTTGTTAGTTTGTTTTTTTATTTTTTTATTTAGGTGAATATAAATAATAATTTTCACACATTTTCAAGTGATTTTTAAAGGACGAAGCTTCCGACGTGATGTGGAAAATACGTCAATGATGACGTGACCATTAATAATTTGACATTCTTTATTTCCTTAAGATGGAAAACATGTTGTGTGGCAGCTTGCGATTCACTATAAACAATAATAGTATTACAGAATTTTTTAATTTTAAGTCAATGCTACTAACTAAATAACTTTAAAATGTCAGTCAGGAACCTTTCATGTGATGACAGGAAATCGAGGCCAGTTGTCACGATGATAAGTAAGTAATAGTTTGAAAATATAAATTAGTTATTTTATTTATTTTTTTAAATATTCTGAGAAGAAGAAATGGTCAGTACTATTTGTCAACTTATAAAATTTTAATGCCATTTTTAATGTTTAATAATGAAAATAGAGTATAAATTACTCCATGTCTATACTATCGATTTTACTTACCTCAAAATACTATTAGTCAAAGTTTTGTAATGGTGGAGGCCAATAATTATATGTGATTATAGCAATCGTGCATTTTAGGTATTTCAAAGGTTTTTATAAAAGTATAATATTAATGTAATTTAATTTAAAATAAACTTGTTACTATGTTCTTAGTTATAAAAGTTTAATACTAATGTAATTTAATTTAAAATATAGTTGTTATTTATTAGTTAAGGAAGTCTGATTAGTTTGAAAAATATTTTATTTATTAACATTAAATAATAATAATATTAAAAATAAAGGTGTATTTAAGTAGTGGTTGTAATCATTAATGTTATGATTTACGGGGTGTATATTAATTAGTTCATTTGGGATTTAGTTTTTATTAGGCTTTAAGTTCAAAGTTTATGGTGAGAGAGGGTAGGAGTTTCTAGTGAGGAAATAGACTATCTCATGGAGTTCCTAGGAACATAATCCTGGTGACACCATCCCACTAGTAGGGATGTCATTCTTCCATTCAACATTAGGCTCTACATAGATGGCAAAAATGCAATGATAACTATGTTTAGTAATTTAGAGTTATGCAATAATAACTCTATCTAGCAATTTGGGTTGCTCATATTTGATTAAATGGAGAAAGTTCATTATATTGATGGCTAGTCCCATAATATATTACTTTTTGCAATGGAGTTTTATGATTATTTTTCCCTTGTAATTGAAGATGGGTTATTGTGGTCCTTGTGGGTGATGAGTGGAACACTTCATTCACTACTGCTTCATGCCAACATGTCCTTGTAGTTTAGTTTAGTGAATCATATTGGTTTATGTTTCTCTTCCTTTCTTCCAAAATGCCCTATACACATTTCTTGTTGTAGATGTTGTAGGTGTTTGTGCCAATTGCTTTGTGTTTTTTTTACAAGTATACATTTAGGGCTTGCAAGCTAGGTTGGAAATTTCAATGTTAATTTGTAAATTTATAGAAAGATGAAAAAATTGTGATCATTTAGGCATGTTAAATTTCTTGACATTTCATGCATTTGTGGCTTGTGCTTCTACTCTCTATAAATTTCCCCACATAACATTTTTATTGCTATTGGGCCATTGTAATTTTAAGTGTCACCACCTTTAAGCCTTTTAATATTTATAAATCCCTTTATTTACGAAAAAAATTAAAATTAAAAATTATGGTATATGTGATCTCTTATTTCTATTTATTTGGCACTCTCGCCAATGCAGAAGCATGATCGCTTGAAAGATATTCGTCAAGACAATGGGAAGGAAGCAAAAGAAGAAAGTTCCTCAGAAGAAGAAGACATCTCAAAGGAACAGTGACAAGAAGACAATTGGCTATTAGGTGGAAGTAAGTATTCAGATTTAAAATCACCTTAGATTGAAGATGAACAAGCAAAAGAATTATCAGGTACAAATTTTTGGTCTTCTAGTGATACTTTTCCCTTTTCATGCAATATTGATGATGAAAGTGACAGTGGAACAACTAAATTTGCTCTTATGGGTGAAAGTGAAAGAAATATAAAGGCAAAAGTTAAAAAGCTCACATACAAAATTAGAGATCAACAGGGTCTATTTGACAAAAGGGAGTGTACCTACAATGAAGAGATTACCATGTTAAAAACTCAGTTGGAGGAAGGAAACAAAATAAAGAAGCAGTACAAAGAAAAGGATGATCAATGTCAAAGGCTGCAAGATGAAGTGACATCATTGAGAAATGAAGTGAATGAAAAGGATACAAACAACCAAAGAACTTATATAAAGAACCAATTGCTGTGAAGGTCTTGAAGTTGTGGTCATCTCTATAAAAAAAGATCTTAAAAATTCAAATATGCAGAATGAAGAACTATTTCAAGCATTAGAAGAACAAGAAAATGAGGTTCTCAAATTAAGGCAACAAGTGGAAGAAGGGAGAAAAGTTGAAGAAATCATGAAGAAGCAATATCTTGGAAAGGAAGAGCAATATCATGTTGAGGTAAATATCCTAAAAGGTAAATTAGAAGAAAAGGATAAACTTTTACGATTTCAAGATAGTAATAAGATTTTGGATAATATTCTTAGTAGTGAAAGGTCTCCTGCCATCAAATCTGGTCTTGGTTTTCATGAAACTGTTAAAGGTGAATCTAGCTCACAAACGGAAGCAAGCAATTCCAATGCAAAATCTGGAATTCTCAACAAGGAGATAAGAGGTCAACCCCATCAACAACCAAGGAAATAAAGTCTTCAAATAAATTCATTTACTCCTAACTATGGAAGTGTTAATCGATTCTTTCCTCTAATGAATAATGTTGGATGTTTTAGATGTCATAATTTTGGACATGTTGCAGCCAGATGTGGAAGTAGAATGTTTCAAACTAATAACTGTCACACAGAAAGATCATCAGCTTCAAACTACTTTAAGGGATATTGTTTTTCTTTCAATATGTTTGGTCACAAAGCCATTGATTGCTTTAGAAGGAATATGAAACATATAAGATGTTATGCTTGTAACAAGTTTGGGCATATAGCAAAAGAATGCAGGCACAAGTCTATGGATCATTGTAGACAATATGGTAAGCAATCAAATAAGCAGATTTATATCAGAAAATCTAAAAATGATGAATCCACGAAGAATTAAGAAAAGGAAGATCAGGTAAGGTGTGATCCTTCTCTCTGCTCATTCAAAAACAAAGATGATAATGGATGTGCTCATCACATGACTAGAGATAAGAGAAAAATGGAGTGTCTGATAAAGAACCATCATGATAATGATATTCTTGGAACTGATGCTTCAGCAAAAATTCTAGGACCAGGTATAGACAGAATAGACTTAGGGGGAGCTGAAAGTGTGAAACTTTAGTATTCCAATTCTCATACAAATTTATTATGAAGACAAGTCGCATATATATGCGAGTTAAAAACTACACAGTCATGTATATGTTGGTTTGATGATGAAGCAGTAGGACAAACTCATAAAAAGGGCTTGATATGGTTCAGACAATTGTCAAGTGTCTTTTATGTTGATAGTTGATGAATACATTATGTGGATGTTTAGAAGTGCTTTGTGTATGACTTGATGTATAACTAGTTGATGATGATGCCTTGATGATTCTTACTGACATATGCAATGATCAAATCTGACAGTGAACAATTGGCACAGGTTTAGGGGGAGAATATTCTATGCTTTGATACTAATTGTTGGGAAAAATACAAAGAGGGGGGTGAATCAGTATTTACAAATCAATAACCTTTTACATTTTATATTCATATTTCTATACATGACTTTACTGAATCAAGCATGCGTGTGCACGCGTCTATTCTTAAGACAATTAGCATATATTCAGTGAACTTACAATTCAGTTAATCCATCATATGTTTGTCGTCAAATAGTGCGTTAGTACTTTATGAACCATTAGATAAACATTAACCATGTGTTATGATAAATAATCCATCACACATAAGAAAAACACATGAACACCAAGATTTAAGGTGGAAACCCAATGCGGGAGAAAAACCACTTGTTGTTGTTATCTCCGTCTTCTTTTTAATATAAATAATAAGTTGTTTACAATATTGTATTGGTGTAGGCTCATACCAATACCCAGGCACCTGCCTACAGAAGGCTACAACCTTCTCTCGTCCCCAGCTTTTACTAGAAGGGACTACAACCCCTTAACTCTTGTAATAGCTGATATATTTTCTAGTATGTAGGCGCTGACTTACAGAAGGCTACAACCTTCACTCATTCTCCAGCTGCTATTGGAAGGGAGCTCCAACCCCCTGATCTAATCACCAGCCACTACTGGTAGGAAGCTTCGACGTCCTCACTGAAGTATCCAACCCTCAGTACCCTCGAGGGACCACATTTCATAAATTTTCAGACTGGATACTCCTAGTATACATCAACACAATATGTAGGCCACGTTTCATCAAATTTTCATACTAGACCCATCAGTAACATTGAATATCAAAATCAATCACCACTGCACTACAACCATAAAATACATCTGCATCAACCAATCAATGAAACCCAATCATCAATCGTTGATATAACTGAAACCCAATCATCACTTTCTGACTCAACCAATCATTCAAACTTCTGATGCAACTGAATCAAACAACCATTGAAACCTCTGACACAATTGAATCACCTAATCATCAATTTCCGAAACAACGGAATCAATCATTCACTCAAAAACCAATAAACTGATACTTAATCAAAATTCAACCAATCAACTAGATCAGTCAGATCATTGTAACCATAACACAGATCTAAACCCAGAACACTACATCAACAACCAGGACCAACTGTAACCTCAAAAATCATATGTTAGAATGTATACACTACTTCAATGAAGCCAACCTGCATGTATATGCTACTTTTTGTAACTCAACTTGTATATACCTCTAAAGATACTGAATCATAAAACCTCTAAACAAAAAACTATACCAACTAGTGATATTATGAAGATCTACTGTCAAATTACAGAGTTCTAAATAGATAGAAGAAAAGATCACCCTTCTCACTCACTCAATCAATCAACCAGACTCAATCTCCTTACATAATTAGTTTTACTTTCAACTCTAATGAAGACATTATTAATAAACAATAGTAAAACAAAAGCACTGATCATAAAGATCAGTCATCTCTGAACAACAATATTTTCTTCTGCATATGCTAGTTGGAAGTGCTGAACCAGCCTGTATACACACCCTCACCAAGGCGTACTAACATATAGATATGCAAATAATAACTTATAACTTTGCAGCTATTCCAGACTTCAAACATATCGAGATCATAACATTTAAAGGACAAAACATTTGTTAGCACTCAAATCTAGCCTATTCATTATCAAATCACATAATGATAAGTCATTCCAGGTCTTATGATCCTAATCCATCATTAGATCTCATCCATCAGCAAACACTCAGGTGCATACTTATTTTAGATCAAACAAAGCATCAGAAACCCATAACATGTATATTTTATTTTGATCGAACTCTTCATAAGATATTCATTACTCACACACTTAGCCCTTTGATCTTCTCGTGCTTATATACTTAGAGCCTTTTTCAATACCTCGGACGAAAACAACACTTAGAATCTGTGGTATTCTTTGACGGGATCAAGTAACTGATATTCCGCTCAATATTGTGGGCTAATACCATGGTATGGACCCTTGGTATTATTTAACCTTAATTTTCCATCCCATACGTGATTTTCCTTCTGTGAAAGTGTGTGCATATGTATATGCTCTTTTTGTTCTGTGTACTCGCTTGTATACGCTACTTGGACTAGTTGAAACATCGTATACAACTTAATGCAACTTAAAACATTCTTTTTCTTCAATTGCTTGATTATGATCTGTAATCCATTGTTCCATCATCCTGTTCTTCTATGCCATTACTCTGTTACCTCTGAATTGACTTGTTACAATGTGAGTTGTCATCATTATATCATTTATGAATTGATTCCTCTGAATTGCCATGCATTTTGTTACATTTGTAAACAACACTGCCATGCATTCTGTGACATCCTGTTTATACCTTTATCAAGTAGTCCATTCATCAAATAGGTTTTCATTAAGGACACCTCACCTGGTAGGTTTCTTATTAAGGAAAACACTAACACAATCTCCCTGTATCAAACCTTTGTCCATTATTTTGTTCCATCATTCTGTCACCTTTGATATGTCCTATAGATTCATCTAGTTACCATATACTTGTTCTACTATAAGTGAGTTGACATCAAGGACAACACATGCATCATAATGCCAACAATCTCCCCCTTTGGGCTTGATGGAAACCACTTTGGTGTTTGGTCACCACAACCTATAAATAACATCAAGACAAGCACCAAGCTTTTCAAAACATCAAGATACTCTCCAAACACCAAGCTACTCTCCCCCTTTGACATCAAGGGAAAATGGATCACTAATGTTAAATGAAGACTTCTATATCTCAACTACTGAATATGAACACTGATCATGCTCCCCCTAGGCACATGCTGAATTCTGTGATAAAACTCCCCCTTAGTACATGCTGAGATGCACTATACTATCCATGCTCCCCCTGAGCACATGCAGAGTTTGCAGAAACAATTTTCAAGAGAATAATGTCTCTATAACTCAACTATGTGAGTTTTACCTTCCTATCACCAATGTCTCATACATACATAATCTCCCAACAAAGTGGGGATGCACCAAATTTGACTCATCCACCCAACCAAGTGGGTGTTGGGCTCCAAAAATGTCATAGAAATATCACTCATTACCATACATTTTTCACGTATGCTTCCATTATATCACTCACTATTCACCACCTTGTCACTCAATTTTCCCTATTATTCACCATTAATGGGTCTCATTTATATTTTCCAAATATTATTTATTTTTAAGCATTTTTGAGAGAAATTCTTGATTAAATATTAGAAAATAATATATTTTACTTTATATATGGAAAGTGGGTTGTTTTTGTGACATGTGTAGGTGCCAAGGAAGCTTCCAAGACATCTTTATGTGGCCTTGAAGGATCAAATTCGAATTTGAAGAGATAAACCTCATGGAGAAAATGATGATCTCATGGAGAAGATCAAGGACAAAAGGGGGTTATGTGTCTAGATGGTTGAGAGATGTATGGAACTAAATGAGAGATTAGTGGATGATCATTATGAGTTTGTTACTCATTCCATTGTATAAATAGGAGTACGATCTCCTCCATTTGTAATCTTAGAATCTTGAAGTTTTTGTAATCTTGGAATTTTGGAGTATGTAATCTTAGAAGCTTAGAGTTGTAATCTTAGAGTTGGTTTGTAATGGAGATTTTGAAATAAAGGGTCATACTTCAAATTTGCTTCTACATTTGAGTCTCCATTGAAGTGGTGTGCTTGTGGAGTTATGGAGGGCCCCCATGGCCTCACTTGCATGCTTATTTGCTTATTTTAGGTATAATTTATTTTATGCTTTTGTTTGATTTCAGATTTCAAGTTTTGTTAAATGTTCTAATATTGGAAAAATCTTATTTGAAAGTGTTCTTGTAAGAGAACCGTAAGATCTCATACAATTATTAGATCTAGGTTTATTTCATTTCAGCTTTTAATTTCTTATTAGATGTTCTAATGTTGGAAGAGATCCTGTAGAATATGTTCTTGTAAGAGAATTATAGATCTCAAACAATTGTTAGATCTAAGTTTGATTAGTTATTGAAAGAGATATTAATGAATATGTTCTTGTAAAGGGACTTTAAAGATCTGGGACAAATTAGGAATCTTTCTAGACATATATATTTTAGATAAGCACTTCTAAGTTTACCTTCCCGGGTTGACCTTAAATTAAACTCTAATTTGCATCCGCATTTTAGACCAAACATTTTGGCACCGTTGCCGGGGAAGTGCAACTAGAAGGATTTAGTAATTATTTTATGCATTTGTTTTTATGGACTAATTTGTGGAACTTGGTGACAACAAGTTCATAAAGGAGTTCAAAATTTGGAGCATTTTTATTTTCGCACATAGTTAATTTAAATTCATTTTTTATTTTAAACCCCCCCCCCCATTTCTCACTAATCCATCTACGGATGAGGACTTTGAAAATGTTGAATAGGTACTTCTTGGAGAGCAAGGACAATAACTTTGAGCCAACTCCAAGACAGGTTACTCACATACTGGTAAAACATAATGTAAAATTAAAAATTTTGATGTGAGCATGTTCGAATTTTTAGTCTGTAGATGGCTTCATTGGAAGCATTCATTTACTTAGAAAATAAAACATCTTTTAAATTAATGTAGAATAGATTAGAAAAATAAAAATGAGATCTCATTAGAAGTCATTATCATTAGAAGTTTTTAGTCTTGTTTTCAAAAAAATAAATCATCATGAATAAATTCAGTGGCACATTTTTTCATCTCTATGTCTTGTTTCTGTATCACGGGTGAGCCAGGAGCTTGATTATCGGAAAACCTTGTCTTCCGAGAGTCTAAAAGCCCCCGTGACATTGCAGAAAGCGTGTATATAATGCAAGGTTTTGTCGCTAATCTTAATTTTGTCTTATCCATCCACGCTAACCTACATAAATAAAAAAATCAAGATATTAGTATGCTCTCTTCCTGCACTTCGTGCGATCGGGAAGATCAGAAAATCTATTGGTTTATTTCAAATAAAAATACTTTTGCTGGAAAATTGATTTGCGATATGACAATAAAGAATTTTGTAAATGAGCGAAAATCATCTTCAAAATAAAAACATTTTAGATAAAACTTAGTCTTTTAAGTTTTTAGTTAAAAAAAAAAATCACACACACACACACACACACACACACACACCACACACATATATATATATATTATTATTAATTACTATTAAAAAAATTCTTTTTTAAGCTAACCAATTTTTTAAAAAAATAGGACTCCATTTTTTTTAATGAACTGTAAAAGAATCCATATGTTGACTTTGCCACAAACAACAAATGTATTCCAAATTTCATAAAAATCGATTTATGATACGCCCAGAATTATTATAACCTAGTTTTCATAGTGAATTTCATTGTATTTTCTGTCTTATCGAGGTTTCATTTACTGTAACACAAAGCACAACTTGAATTCACATAATGGGAAAGTAGTTCAATCTCCACAATTTTGAACAAACAACACAGTTATATGGGTGTAGAAAAAATGATTTCACCGCTTTCATCATTCTAGCATTTAAGTTTCACAGGAATAAGATCATTCATTGTCATGATTGGTTGGTTTTTGCAAATTTCCAGCTCATTGCATTTCTTTAAAAAGATTAGAAAGCTTCGTTGTCATACCACATGATGCAATTCGCTGAAAATTTTCAGATTCTTCCAAGTATATCCATATTTCCCATACCCTGCAATTGCAAGCCATCACAGTTTGCTTCGATTCTCCAACCTATGGCTCGAATATGTGACTCACTTCTCGCACCTGTGTGTAAATGACATTGTAGCTCAATATATACCATAAGTCTGCATTTTACAATGATTCATATGACTTGGAGGTTGATATTTTGTTAGCGATGTTCAAATAAGATGTAGTTTGGGTAGAAGTCCATGTTTTACAGTGTGTGAGATTTTGTTTGTTGACTGAGAAATTTCCACGTAACATTAAACAGTGAAAAGGCCAAATTATCACAGAAAATCGTTCGAGATAAGTGGAGATACAGGACGAGAGCTGGGAAGAGGGCGGTGACGGTGGCAGTAGCTTTGGCATTCTGGTTGAGGATCCGTCAAATCCATCGTACCAGGTACCATGCTATAAAACCCATAACAGAAGCCATAGAAATCGCAAGAAATCTACCTCAATCCACTATTTCGCCTTATCTGTAATTAAATTTGGGATTCACTCCTACAAAACAATGATTTCTCTCAACAGTGGCAGGATTTTATGGTGATAAGGATCTATGTTATCTCAATTTTCCAGTGACCTCTCTCACACAAAGCCCAAAACATTTTCGGGTCATTGGTTATGATTTAAAATGTCTGGGTGAAACTTATAAATATACGAAGAATAACAAATACCACGATATCTATATCCCTAGCAAAATCTGCCGCAAAAGATCACCTGGTAAGACTAATGCATTTCGAGGCGGCCAACAGTTTCTCAACATTTAATGAAGGCATACACATTCGGGATGCAACTGCAACTGTGTTGTTTCGGCTGATTGCAATTATCAAAGGAAAAATGAATAGGACAAGCATACTGGATGGACTTGGAAAAGAAATCGTGAGAATAGTGTCCCCTGTCTCAATCTACATCTTGTTGATTGTTATTCTGGTAATTATCCCAAACAATAGCTCTTCTTCATCATCATCAATAACTATAATCACCACTCACATATATGATGAACAATCCTCCGATTCAAACTGGAAAAATTTGGGGGTGTTGTTTCTTTGAATGCGCTTTTATTTGTAGTTGTTGTCACAGTGGTCATGTTCCTGTTAATATGCCTTTTCTATTACAGATGCACGAATTTTCTTCATTTTTACATGGGTTTTGCAGCCTTCGTTGTGTTGGGTTATATGGTTAGGGGCGTGGTTGTGCTTCTAGTGCAAGCCCTCTCTATACCCATTGACAACGTTACTTTTGGGGTTGTGCTTTTTAATTTTGAATTCTTTACCTTCATATGGCTCACTCCATCACCACGCACACCAATTGATTTATGTTGCCAAAAACTTCACGAAATCGCACGAGTCTCAACACATGATTTTAAAATGGATTTTCTGCGCAAACAAGGATGAATTAATTTTTATGCTACTGTTCAGCCATGACATAGCCACTACAACGTTGTTTTAATTATCAGGGCTGCTGGATGAGATATAGCTACAACATCGAAATAGCTGTAAAAATGGAATCAACTGCAGAATATGCATGTGCAATATCATAACATTTTTTAGACAGATGATTTCCATTGATGAACGAAGCACAAAAATCACGACACGGCGAAACTTTCAACGAGGAGTAACAATTAGTTTTTTTCATGAATTTTGTTTTTTTTATTATTTATTTATTTATTTTTATTTGATGCATTTGTATTAAACTGTTGCAAATTTTTAAATGATGCAGATTTGGGAAATTACAAGATCAACGAAGACATGTGAAATTTGATATCATCGACACAAATCATGAAACGATTTCGACTATTGTCGGGATTTGCATAATTGCAACGAAATTGAATTTTATTTACATAAGAAGGGAATTAATTATACTCATTTCATATTTGAAAATGGATTCGTAAAAAATCATGGAATTGGGCTAACTTATACATTTGATTTTATTCAAATCTGTTCCATTGGTGTTTAATTTTTTTTCATAAAAAAACCAAGTAGAAATTGATCACTTTTGCTTGGATATATTTATGTTTTGTGAATGCCAAGTTTTTGCAGGTTTGTGTTAATCAGATGATCATTTAAGGAGTCTAATTTGTCGACAGTTGGACTTCCGACAGATCAATTTTATGATGAATCATGTGAAAAGTCCATATCCATTACAACCAGCTTTTTTATTCCCTTTGCAAAATTGTAAATCCCAATGAGTCCTCAATGCAAGCCAAAATCCCCTTTTCCCAGCAAGATTCAATCATGCAGTCAAATCTACTTGTTTTCATTCACCCCTAACCCACAAAATAAAACAAGAAGCTCACTTACAAAAAGCTCACTTATTGTCATTTTCCTTGTCATTTCCATTTCCTTCTTTTTTCCACCATTTTCATCTTCCGCCAATAAAATCCTGCTTCTACATATCACTGAGTCAAATTCCTAGAGTCTAATTATCTTTGTAAAAACACCTCGAGGCTTGCATCCCTTAATGGCAAGTACTCTTGCCAATGAACAATGGGAATACATTAATATCCCTTGTTCGTTAGATCTTGTAGGTGACTCGACCACAACAAATTCATTCGCACCTACAAAGATGTGTTAGGCATCTTGACTCCCATTGGAATCAATGGTGGGAGCTCTCGTGTTGGCTAGTGGCATTCATTAATGGTCACTAAGTCAACAACTTCTTACTATGTTCGACACCAGCACATTTAATCACATAGTAAGATTTGTGCCATCGACTGTTGAAGACTTGAAGACCCATATTTTGTAGCAGATGAAGCAGCTTTCTTTTCATTGTTTTTCAGTTTGTCATGACTTGAGGACAAGTCAATAACTAAGGTTGGGGGGAGGAAAATGTAACTTATATATTTTGTATACCTTCCAAGCCTTATAGATTTTCAGCCATATTCAGCAGACTCGTCAGATTCATCCGACTATCCAGTAGCTGATACGACAATACAGATCCATCTTTCATCCACAACTTGTAGAAGAAGCTCAGATCAGAATTGCAGCAGCGGAACATGCATGATTCATCCACTTCTTTAGGTAAGTAAGGTATGATGTTTTCTAACCTTTATCTTGAAATTCTTTTTAGATGCTAAAATGATGATATTTGAGAAATATTCCACTATTTCACTATTCCCTTTCTCATTAAAAATTTCCAAAAACCATCAGTTGGGGAGGGGGGAATTTCACACTGCATTTTTTTCCCTCATTCATATTACATCTTAACCCACATAGTCTTCCCACAATAAAAACTACTACAAAATGATGAGCATATTAAGTGACTTCTTAAAATGATTGATCTCAACAAAGTAAATAATGATTGTAAACACAAGAACCAATCATTAAAAAGAGATATCAACAAAGTAAATAATGATTGTAACACAAGAACCAATCATTAAAATATGTAAATGTTTTCCAAAAATAAAAAGTTATCGAAAGATGTGCAAAGTTAAAAGGAAGTCCATGATTGAAAGATGGTTGTTACACAAGAACCAAACATCTTGTAGAAAGGAAGCTCATATAAGAATCAAATCAAATAAGTCATTGTAGTAGCTTGCATGAGGACATGCAGGAGCTTCAATTGGGGAGTATGTTGGGCTCCAAAAATGTCATACAAATATCACTCATTACCATACATTTTTCACCTATGCTTCCATTATATCACTCACTATTCACCACCTTGTCACTCTATTTTCCCTATTATTCACCATTAATGGGTTTCATTTATATTTTCCAAATATTATTTATTTTTAAGCATTTTTGAGAGAAATTCTTGATTAAATATTATGAAAATAATATATTTTACTTTATATATGGAAAGTGGGTTATTTTTGTGACATGTGTAGGTGCCAAGGAAGCTTCCAAGACACCTTTATGTGGCCTTGAAGGATCAAATTCGAATTTGAAGAGATAAACCTCATGGAGAAAATGATGATCTCATGGAGAAGATCAAGGACAAAAGGGGGTTATGTGTCTAGATGGTTGAGAGATGTATGCAACTAAATGAGATATTAGTGGATGATCATATGAGTTTGTTACTCATCCCATTGTATAAATAGGAGTACGATCTCCTCCATTTGTAATCTTAGAATCTTGAAGTTTTTGTAATATTAGAATTTTGGAGTATGTAATCTTAGAAGCTTAGAGTTGTAATCTTAGAGTTGGTTTGTAATGGAGATTTTGAAATAAAGGATCATACTTCCATTTTGCTTCTACATTTGAGTGTCCATTGAAGTGGTGTGCTTGTAGAGTTATGGAGGGCCCCGATGGCCTCACTTGCATGCTTATTTGCTTATTTTAGGTATAATTTATTTTATGTTTTTGTTTGATTTCAGCTTTCAAGTTTTGTTAAATGTTCTAATATTGGAAGAATCTTATTTGAAAGTGTTCTTGTAAGAGAACCATAAGATCTCATACAATTATTAGATCTAGGTTTTATTTCATTTCAGCTTTTAATTTCTTATTAGATGTTCTAATGTTGGAAGAGATCTTGTAGAATATGTTCTTGTAAGAGAATTATAGATCTCAAACAATTGTTATATCTATGTTTGATTAGTTATTGAAAGAGATATTAATGAATATGTTCTTGTAAGGTGACTTTAAAGATCTTGGACAAATTAGGAATTTCTAGATCTATATATTTTAGATAAGCACTTCTAAGTTTACCTTCCCGGGTTGACATTAAATTAAACTCTAATTTGCATCCACATTTTAGACCAAACAGTGGGTTTACATATTTGACATGATCTCAAAAGTCCATACATGACTGAATATGACAATTATTACATAATAGGTATTTACATGACCTTTACATCAAATAATATACAGGACATTTATAACAAATACCAAATATCTAAATAAGACTATGATAGTTATTAACAACTATCATACACCATATATGATTTGCACCATAAGCATATGTCAACAACATCCAGAACAAAAACCTATATATGTCCATCATCAGCTTTCCAGATAAGATAATGTACCTTTAATATCATCAACATATGACAAAGTATCCCGCATATCAACTCTTCTTCTTGATCTTATCAAGATCACCTTGCTCCATATCCTTCCATGAATCAACTAAGCATATGTCATATCTCCAAGTAGTAATACAAACCATACACATAATATCATATATATATGTGAAACCACCATTGTCATCATCTATGACCATAATATCATCATTGTTGTAACAAGAATTGCATGATCTTTCCATAACAACCCTCAATATATCAACCATGTATCTTCACTATGGATTTTTCCAACATCCACATCTGATAAGTATCTACCATGATAATAAACATATGTGAGAATCAAACCAATCATCATAAAGTAAGAATCCATCATCATTATGTGACTAAGTAAGCCATGTCTCCAAATAACCATGTCTTCAAATAGATATGTCTTCATGAAACCTACAATAACACCATTGTCTTGGCCAACCAACATTGTTTACCAATGTGTAATTTAAGTAATCATCCATGTATCAGCATAATATGTATCCATCATAGAGATAGCAATATGTATCTAGCAAACCATGAGCTCATAGTCATTTGTCAAGATTTCTTGATACCATCAACAACATCAATCCTCAACTATGTGAGGGCCAAGAACTATGGGAATCCTTATCCATAACTACACCATGTGAAGTTTATGCATCTTTGAAGGCATGATGACAACAACATAAAGAAATGACACTTATCAAATAATGAAATTGTGTACTCAAGCTTTGTTCTTCTCCTCGTCCTTATGAAGATCACCATGTAAACAACATACCATATGTACTATATGCATTATCAAAAGAGTCATCCACAATCATCCATAAATCGGATCTGAATAACAACTATGTGGCTCAATCAATATAAGTATTGTTTGAGACTTTATTATAGGAAACCCATGACTGCAACATAGCATGATGTATCATTTAAACACTTCAACAACATAAGCATCCTCACCATTGATAAGAATCATTATGTACCAAAGAATTCTAAGCATAATGCCAACAACTAGACCTCAGACTGTTTGGTGTAGGAGTCCTAGCAATGGGGCGTACGATGTCATCTTGACCACGGTTGCACACAGGGGTCAATAAGATGTCCTTGTTGGTAGCAAGGGTTTGACATTTGCAGCAAGTCAAAAAAGGTGCATGAAAGACTCTAACACACGAAATAGGGGGATGAGTGTGCCCCTTAGAAACATGTGATAGCACTTAGCTTGAAAAGGAACACACGAGCAAAAAGACATCACAAGTTGGAAAGAAGGTTAGCCAACAATCTAAAGTTATGGTTATACCAACAACACATTTCAATAAGATTCATACAAACATATACAAAATAGTCCATAGGTATATGAGTAAATAACAACCACATATATCATTAGAGTAACCAAGATAGTTGAACTACAATAAAAACATATGCATGAAACATGCTGGCTCTGTTATATTAAAAGAGTGAAAGATCTAATCATACATACAACCATGATCAACCACTAGTCCCGACAACCGAACATTACAGTCACTGCCGCCTGCTCCTCCAAAGAGATATACTAGCTCTACACTATGGAGAAGCCAAGGCTCATTACAATATACTCGAAGCTTTCTAAGTTACACCTATAGGAAGCTTGGCTCCCAAAATCCTATACAATGAGTTATGAGGTTCTATAAATAGCAAAGGGTGGGGTGACCCTTGACATTCCTCTTTGTGACTCTTCAACTTCTACATGACTGTTACATACTACTACCGGCACTTGGTCTTTCACTTTTACAATATGTTTCATTACAATCTGCACATGTACCCATGTGAGACAAAATAGGCTTGGGTAAGTCATTCAAGACATCACTAAGGCTCGAACAGCTGTGGGAAGACCAACTCTTTGACATCCTCGCGATGATCGACGATGGTGAACTGATGCCAAGCTTGGTAGTCTGTTATGGTGTCTGCGTGATCTATGGTGACATCCCTATGAAAGTGAAGTCTTACCTCTATTGCATCTAGGTACACTGATTTTGCACCTTTTTCCAACTCGTTTGATAACATGCACATCACAATATTGAGTGCAATCAAATCAATAACATACTGATGCATAGTGTCTGCAGTGATCTCCAAGTCTGCGCTAGTGGTTATGCGCATCAACCCATAAAAGTACTTGTCTAGCTCCAGTTGGACTTGGTTCTTTGACTTTGCCTCGGTGAGCGTGCTAGTGGATGGGATCGCATGCGTGCATATAATGACATCCATGCTCTTGAACAACCGTGCATGTGAAGCTTGCAAAGTGGTGATGAACTGCGAGAGTTCCTCATAGCTCCGAATTTGACTCGAGAAGCGTGCTTTCAACTCTACCGCCTTTGGCTTCATCATCTTGGGAAAGTGCAATGGGGCTCCTTTGTACCTTGTTTTCCATGTTTGCATGTGATCTAAAGTAGTGTGAAAATTTAACAATATGCATGCTATCTTAGCACAACGATGTTGCCAACTATTGAGATAGAGAACTGACTTATGCATGATGATGAATCTAGAGTACAACATCCACATGACTGTCTCAAGAGACGGTACTTCATCCAATATTGCTCTCTTCAACTTTGCTCTGGCAGATGTTGTAACTTGTTCTCCTCCTTTCTTGGCCGCTTGTAATTCCTTAGCCATGCGCTCGTTCTTAACTATCAAGAATCTAACACTCAAGCTCGTGGCTTCGGCATATGCTTTCATAGCATCGGCCAATGCTGATGGACACTTGTGCACATCAGATACGATCACTCATTCTTCAAACAAAAAAATCTACACGACTGCACAACTCTGTCTTGAGACTCATCAAAAGATATGTTGTGCATCTCCACTTCCGGATTGTCTTCATGGATCTCTGTGTTAGCTTGATCTCTTGGGACTTTCTCTGCTTCCATATTTGGTGAAGTCAGTGGGGTGGCCTCTTGGTTCTGAGGCATGAGGTCAATATCTTGATCTCACTCTGGTTGAACCATATCCATGTCCATTTGCTCTAGCATTTGTTCAGCCTCTTGAGCTAACTCCTTCTCCTGCAACTTCTCACCCTATCTTCTCTATGCCAACTATTCAAATGAGTCTATACCCTATATGGACATAGTTTCATCAATCTGTCCATGTTGCACCTCCTTCTGTACCTATTCCTGATGCACTTCCTTCTCTCTTTTGTGCAACTCTTGTTCTTCCCTAAGTTGTCACTTCAACTCCTGTAAATCCTTTTCTATTTCCTCCATCCTTTGTTTCTCTCTTTTCCTTTGTGCGATCCTCCTGTCATGTTGTCACCTCTTAGCCTCAATCTCCAAAGTTGATTTCAACACCAGTGGATCTGCTTTGGACTTGCATCTTTGCTCTACCTCTGCGTTCTCAACAACCTTTCTCCTACCTTTGTCACACACATTTCTGCTACCCATTGTTGTTGTTGATGATGCTGCTCTTTGAGATGTTGCTTCCCTCTGCTTTGCTAACCACTCTACAACTATGCTAACCCATTCATTAAGCTTGTAGAAGTGATAGTAGTATCTCTAAGGGTCTTCCTCAAACCAATGACACACCCCGTGGATCCAAGGATGTTGCACTCTAGCACAGTGGTCCTTCACTAAACAATGCAAGTCATACGGATTAAAATTTCTGGTGTCGAAGGTGAATCTCTTGAATTCCTCTGTCTCGGCCTAAGCATGCTTGAGATTCCAAATCTCATATAAATCGATCTGCAAAGGTAGAGCGGGCCAAGGTGCCTTCTTCTTCCTGTGAAGTCTCGTGACAACCTTGTTCAGATGTGATATGACACTTCTTGCATGGCGAGCTTATCCATGGAAAACTTCATTAAAACATGCGGAGCCTTCTTCGCGTTGTACATATGTATGAAGCTGCCAAGGGGTGAGGTAGACCAATCTGCTATGTTGATCAATGCCTCCATTGCTACCTGCGACATGAAAGGTGGATCTTGCTCGAATATCATTTTGTACACCTGGGTGGCGAAGTGGTCTAATAACTGTATGACAACTCTATGGAAGCTACATTCAGAGAACAATCTGCAATAAGTGTGCACAGAGATTTCTGAAGGTGTCCATGCCCAACCCAAGCCTGGGAACTCCTAACGGGAACAAACTACATCCATTATGTAGGCAGACATGTATATCTTTGCTTGCTAACCCTTGGGCGGATGTTGGGCTTCTATTACCTGTTCCTTCAACCTGAGAGTCAACATGTTGGACTAGTTGCAAGGTCTTCCTTCGCTCTCTAGTTGATCCAACACGATCACCCAACTCTGCAGGAAGGTTTTTGTGCTCTCTTGGTCATATAAGCGGCATGCAAAGATGACCAAGAACTGACATGCCTTCCACAATATCTTCGTCTTGTAAACATGGTTGGGTGTTGTCCTGAACTTGGTTGGCTCTTTCACCCAACTTTGTTATTGGTATTGCATTACATACCATTGCGGAAGCAAGCTCTGTTACCCCTGTCAAGAATTCCTTAAAGTTCAATAAATCCGTTGAGGTGATCATAGACCAAAAGTTGGGAGCCGGTGATTTTTTCTTTGACGATTTTCTCTGTTGCAATTTTTCTTCCACCAATTTTTTCAGTGGTGACTTTTCCTAAGAAAACAAGAAAATGATACGTATTCAATATGGCGTGTCAAGACATACTAATGATAATAAGAACAACAATGGAATGTGAATACTGATGGATGGATCTGAAAGATTATTGCGATATTCGACTTACCCTAACAATTTCCAGAAGCCCACTTATATAATCGATAAGTTCATCCAGATCAGCGTTGGCTAATTCTTTCCTATCCATTCCGACTTCCGCAGCTTTCATAATGTTGTCACACACTCCTGGAACGCTGGAGCCATCACCTTTTGATGGACCTCCTTTTTCAGAGGAGGAAATGCCACTACCCTCTGGTGGAGTGGGTGGAGAGGGGTCATCTCGTGTCGTGAAACACGAGCAACAGAAATTTAGAGCCATTTCCATGGTCGCTCTGAGAAAAGAAATGATATTGGCCATAGGGGTAGCGAAGGAATGAGAGAAAGAAGTGCAACAATTAGTGCAAAAGGCCTCACGCTACTCGATCTGACTGTAATGACTCATAACAATTATGTCATTAAGTATTTATAGAACTTCAATCACATCCACCTCACCCTTATATTTGCAAGTCTCTTCCACGATCTCATAAACAATTGCGGTTGAAGGTTCTTCCTTCAGTTAAACAATACAATTACCTGATCGCAGAATTAGCTGTCATGAAAGACTGAGTAATAGTAATTATTTTTTTCTATAGGAACTTGTCAGATTTTTGAATGTTTTTTTAATTCACGAGTCCTCCAAACTGATCCGGATACAATAAGAATTATTTCTTAAATCATTAAGGAGTTGTTGTGATCGATAAGTAATAATTTTCATACATTTTCTAGTGATTTTTAAAGGACTAAGCTTCCTACGTGATGTGGAAATTAGGTCAGTGACCATTAATAATTTGACATTCTTTATTTCCGTAAGATGGAAAACATGTTGCGTGACAGCTTGTGATTCACTATAAACAATAATAGTATTACAAAATTTTTTAATTTTAAGTCAATGCTACTAACTAAATAACTTTAAAATGTCAGTCAGGAACCTTTCATGTGATGACAGGAAATGGAGGCCAGTTGTCACGATGGATAATTTTCTATCATGTTCGACTTCGACACATCAATTCACATGTTAAAATTCATTCATTGATCGGGTCGAGACGAAGCACAAGACCCTGGATTCTGTCTGATGAAATCCAGGTTGCATGGAGTTATGAGTTATTCATGATTGTACACATTTTCCTCTAGACAGATGGCTAAGACTATACCGTGGGTCCATATTCATGATTCTTTCTATTCGGATGGTTGCGACCATACTGTTGGTCCATTTTCATGATCCTTTCTATTTATAGGGAGACGACCATACTGAGAATCCATACATATGATCCCTTCTATTTGGATGGTTGCATCCATATCGCAAATTCATGTATTACTAGATGCCTATTCATGTATGACTAGGCATGATCATCAAAGATGTCATATATATATATATATTCTTCATTTGTAGGTCTCCTTATAGTGTTGTTCTCGTCCTTGCAGTGACTTGTAAAGCATCTCAGCCATCATCCCCTGTTCATCATTAGGGGGCATCTGTTACACCTTATTTTGTCACACCTCCTATTCACTTCCTGTCCCATATCTCGAAGTTCCAAAACATTGACAATTGTGCAGCATATCCATCATGATATATAGACCAAAACCTCTCTGAAGAATCAAAAGAAAACTTCCATGAATCCATTCTGAAGAAGGTTGACTAAAAACCTAAATTTTAGAATGAGCATGTTGTGCTACATTGGCTACCCGTGCTGAAGGCAGGTTGCACAATTGTACACTAGCACTTCCAGCGTGGGTTTTGATATGAAAACCCGTGTTGAACCTCTTCTGGCAGGTTTTCACAAACTGGAGGAGAATATTCGTACACTAGAACCTTCGAGAACAACGAGCTAGATATTGGTTGTTGTTGATAGGGAAAATTTTAAGAACCCCCCTAAATTTATATGTATAATAAATGGGCGAATCTCCATGGTATAAAGGAAAAATGGAAGGCGATTTTATCAATAATATAATATGTATATATAATTTTTAATATGTATATATAATTTTTTGGCGAATCTC
>APFE031422465.1:430-83732 GCA_000404065.3 Pinus taeda
AGTCAGGATAGTTCTCCTTGCCAGTGAGAACTATTCCTATCATAGAGATGATTGAATGCATTCTGTAAAAAATTACTTCTGCTGATATAAAAAACTTTTGCTGATAGACTAATACTTCTGATGGCAAAAAAAAAACTCTTATGAAAAAAGACTTCTGTTGCTATATAGTCAAATTTTCTGCTGCTATCCTTGGCATCTAAAAGTATGAGAAACTTCTGTTGCTATACCATTTAAATGTATCTCTTTACAGTCAGACAACGTTTCAATCACCAGCTTTTCAATCACTATTTAAATACATCTCTTTATATGTCAGGCAACATTTCAATGTTAAACAATGTTTCAAATATATCTCAACCTTTCAAATACATATCCGCTCATAATAGTGACATATCAAAACTGCTCTATCCATATATCAATCAGCCTTTAAAATAGTTTATATCACCATGTGCGTTTCTTCAAACAGCAGTTAGAGACATAAAACAACGTTTCCTTTTTGCTCATATTCGCATATATCAAACATCGTTTTTTTTTGTTTCAACATTAGTACATATAGATGCCCTTGGGCACACACCAGCATTTCAAAGAAAGGAAAATTTAAAATTCTCTATTCTCTGCGTCAAATTCACATGTTTAATGCACTTTTTAAGTCACAAAGGAGCATCGTAGATCCACGATAATTCGCCAATCGACGCCGATACACTAACAAGTCCCAAGAGGTGAATATTTGTGGTTTGTTGTAGAAAAAACACTCTAAATTTTTAGGCACTAAGTAGTTAACAGCATAAACTGGAATTTTCTCCACGCAGGAAAGCTATGGCAGCTTCAACCCACGGTGAGCTTCACAACCACGGTGAGCTTCAGAACCACGGTGAGCTTCAGGCCACGGTGAGCTTCACAACCACGGTGAGCTTTACGGTGAGCTTCATGGTGAGCTTTAGGCCAAAAAGGTAGGGACCGGAGAATAGTTAAACAACAGTGGCCGGAGAATAGTCCACGACTACAAGCTCATAGGGCTCGCCTGGTCTCTTGTACCTTAATCCAATTCATTACAAATAAAACAAAGTTAGCTTCTGGAGGAAGGCAATGTAAGGTCAACCCTAGCCACCGCTTGGTCCAAACGACCGAATGCGTAGAGATTGGGTATTTGAGAATCTAAATAAAAAATAGTGACCGGAGAATAGTAAAACAACAGTGACACCCCTGTGCTGGGGCGCGCGGAGGATATTTGACCGTTTTCAAATGACATCGAACATTCATTTCAGCGTTTTTTTAATACCAGACAACAAACTCATATCCGCTAATACAAGAGCGTTACCTTCAGGCACTCTCTCAGATGTTAGGTATGCAGCGACAACGTTTCTTTCAGGCAGGCGTTTCCTTCAGGTGTGGGACAGAGGAGCAGAAGGCAGGCAGTGGACAGGAGTTACAAAGCAAGGTTAAAAAAAGAACCTGGGACCTGTGCTCTGATACCATGTCAGGCCAGGAGTAACTCCAGAAAATTGATTCGTTTATTCATTTAGCTAGCTATCTATTATATACATGAATGTGATTGTTCAGTTCATCTTCTCGATGACTGTTCACATTCAATTCCCCCAATCACTGAGGATTAGGTGTCAACAACTGGCTCTAGAAACAAAGTGCCTGCTAGACTCTTTATTTGCTTAAACTAGTTTTAAGAAAACCTAAAACGAAAACTGCTATAAAAACTAAATTGCACGGATGGTATTATTACTTGGATAAAATAGCTAACTTTCAAAATTTCCAAAAGAATATCTCGCAGGCATCCTTGATCAAAAGTTACACTTTAAAATCCTCATTGTAAATGTGAGTGACATGATTTAAAAGCATGGTGTTAAAAGTAGACATAGTAATATCTTCCCTTAGTGACCATTTTACCATTATCCATGTATAGTGAAGCTCCTCGTTCCTAGGCACAATGAATTACCTACACTAAGGGTCCCCACGCCCATAAAAATCATTCCAAAAAGATAGAACTCCAAGGTATAACAACCAAAGGATTTTAAAGCCATTCTCAAAGATATTGATAGTGAGTTCATGGAAAGAAAAAACAACCAAGTAAATTATAGTGTAGAGCCAACTTTAATACCACAAGCATGGCCCTGCTGCCAGCAGGCGTCTATAGTCTCGATAGGGGTACCTTTTAACCTCATGAAATTCTTTTGTCCCACCTATTAGATATAGATTCAGAGTCATTTAAGAATATTTTACTTTTTCTCTTTTTAGAAGTTAATTGAAGGTCGTTGTCCTGGCTTGGTAACCAACTATCGATAGTGCCATTCACGAGAACTAACAAGAATGAACAAGTTGGTTCGCGATGAGACCTCTTGTCTTCCAGTTTTTCAACTGAAAGCCATTACCCTGGCTTTGTGACCAGTGCGGTGATTTCATTCTCCTTAGGACCCATGATCATAGTAGGTCAACTCGCAATGAGACCTCCTATCCCTCAATTAATTTGTTTATGTTTTAAAAAAACTCTAATTATGATTAACCTCAGATGGGTTACTTAATAGGTGGGGAAGAAAATATACTCATTAAGAGTGCAGGATGGCATGAAAAGTTTTTAATTACTATTCTTTATGGTTGGTCATGCTACCCTAAGAACTTATTTAAAAAACATCTTGGATAATGACCAAAAATATTCCTTGAGTTTATCATGTCAGGGTTCTTTAGGAAATCTTATTAGATTTTTGTAGGCGTGGTCCACCATAGGAGTTTTTTCACTGGTCCCTTTAAAGAGGAATTTGAAAATATTTTCTGGATGACAGTTTGTTAGAATAGGAAAAATTATTACATGTAACTTAAAACAATATCCTTGACTGACATGTTGATCAACAATCAAAGTCACTTTAAAATATGAGGTATTAAGTGTAAATTTCTTCTGACAAGTCTTAACATGAGAGTGCCTGATAGTAGAAATTTCAAAAGTTTTGCTTTTAGGGAATCACAAGCTCATGAGTGTTGTTATGCATTTTTATTCATTATTATCCTATTATCCTATCCTATTTTTAAAGAAAGAAATATCACCTATAAGTGAAGGCATACTTCCAATGAAGGCATCTGCATAACAAAATACTAAATATACTCACACTCAGGTTTAAAATGCACACTTTAACTCATATCGAAGTATGAGAAACCAAATTACTTACTTGAAATGGTAGTGAGATTTTTTGAATGATGAGGGAATGGGATGTACTAACAACTGTTTGGAACTAGGATTCAATAGGACACACATATTTATGGTTCTCCAGCTTGTATAGGTCTTCCACAGCTTGAATATTTCTCTCTTTAGATTGACAAGGATGGTTAAGGGAAACTCTAGGCTTTTCTTCTTTGTGAGATTCAACAACAGTTTTCGAACAAGTTCCAATCATAGATTGCTGCTCTAATGGTTTATGGATTAAAGTTTCTTCCCAAGGTAAATGATGTGTTGTAATAGGGGAAGTTTCTGGACTCACTCCTCTCTCCTATCTAAAAGATATGACATTACATTTGATAGGGGAGTGAGTAGGAAAAATAAGTGTTTTAAATTGATGTGCAACTTGATTGTTGAAATTAGGGTTTGGTTGCAGAAATGGTTGGGACCATAGAGAGGGATAACATGGTGGTATAATGGATGGGAATTGCAACTGTTGTGGCTCGGGTAATGGAATTTGCATGGGGAATTTTCCTAGAGAGGAGGCTGCAAACCATGCTTGAGGCTGTGGGAATATCTGGCTCGAGGGAGAGGGCCATTGCGGGAATATGGTGGGGTATTGAATCAAAGGAGGATTCTAATTCTGCCATGGAACTATGGGGTTGTAGATGTGTTGAGGAATCTGTTGGGGAAAATAAATAATACTCCAAGTATTAAATGATGATGAGCTTTGATTTATGCCTGATGACCAATTTATTTCCTTACTTGATTCCTTAAATACCTGTTGAAACCCCAATAGTGATGGGGAATAATTTGTTGAATGATCCTCCTTACACTACTTCCATTCTTCCTGTAAATCATCCAATTGTAAATTTAGAAAAGATTTTGTAGCTCCTATTTTTGTAGTAGATTCCGAAAATTGAGAAGAAATTTCTCTAGAATTCTTACCAATCTTGGAGATTCCTCATGAATAACTAATGCATAATTTACAAACATCATCATATGGTAAGTGAGAAACATCACCTGCTCCTTTCAGATTTAAAGGTTCTAAAAATTCATCTTTGATTCCTTTGAGTAGGAGTGTTTTCAAGGTCTCTTTTACCAAATTCTTATGTTTTGATTTTTGGATGTTGTATTGAAATCGCTCCACATAAGCCTCCAAGATTTCATTTTCCCTTTGTTTTATTCAAGAAATATCTTCACCGGCCTGGCAATAGTCTTGATATTTCTCCAAGAAAACATTCTTCATGTCAGTTCCTCAAAATCACACCCACTCACATGGTTTTCATATTTCGGAGTATAAATCAATTGCAACTCATCAACGCATAAGCAGATCTTGCCAATAAGAAAAAATGGAGAAATATCCCAAGCATAAGCACAAATAGGAATAATTTCTTAATGCAGCAAAATCAATGAAGTTTAAAGTTGAAGGGAAAATTCTCCAACAATTTAAATAACATTAACTTGAAGAAGGAAAAGGGACTTGAAACAGTTAAGTCTTTCACACGACAAATAATAATTTAGATTCTATTTAATCTAAAAGGTGAGAGTAGTGTTGAGCTAGTCTGGTGGCCAACCCAGCCAGTTCGCACCCTCTTCGAGTGCCTGGTTCACACAAAAATCGAACTCATTAGATGCAATAGATAATTAAATAGAACATGCTAGGAAATTGCTTCAATTGATTACTGAAAATAGTGTTACATTATGCAAACATCACTCAAATCTAGCAAGACTAGAGGATTTATCCACAACTGATGAATTGTGTGAGGCTACATTGGGACAACTCCTCTTCCCTTCTGCCCCTTCCTTTCTCGCGCACTGTTCCTGGCTGGATCGCTATCTAATTCATTAATTGATTGACTAATCATTCTTTCTCTCAACAATCTCCTATATAGCATTAAATTATAATTTGGGCTTTTAATTAGCCGATTAGAATAGAGGAGGCAGATCTCAACAATTTTCCATAAATAAAATTAGTTTACAACTGAATGTTGAAACAAGGATGATTCTGGCGAATTGTTCCTCTTGTCCTGGAATGGTGCTATTGCCGGACTCCACGTAGGATGGGTGCTAGGCTGTATCATAACCACGTGGCATAGATGAGGGTAGAGCATTGTGTTGACTCCAGCGTTGATGTGGCTATGGTCATTTGCTTCAAGCGTTCTCCACATCCTGTCGGTTAAGAGAAATCCTTGAGGTTTTGTTGTGGCCACCAACAACCTCCCTCCTTCTTTAGTATTAGCAATAACATAAAACAAGTGGGGACCCTTAGTAAAAAATTCAATTTTTTTTTTTGTATTATACTCCTTAAAAATATATCGCATCACGAGAAGAGAGTAGAACATTTCTTTATGAGCACAATAAAAACTGCGAAAAAGCGACGCGAAATTCATTGCATCGCATACATTAAGAAGCGCCCATAAATGAAGATCTTAAGAAATTTCCGATGGCCGATATACGACATCGCATGTCGCAACATCGCATAAACAACACACAATGATCTAACACGATCTGCGATCTTGCGATAAACTGGATGATGCGATGCTACAATGTTGCGATGCTGTGATGCTACAATCTGCGATCTATGATATCACAATCTTGAAAAAATGCGATAACGTGATAACGTAATGCAAGTTACAAAAGTCACCCATCACAAATTTTCCTCAGCTCAACATTCAAGAAAAGCTATCAGTAAACCAAAAAAGTGGATACGCACCTTAAAGAAAATTAATGAATGTACGCCAAAGTGTTAATGAAGGACAGTTTTGTGTTTGTCAAAGAGTCAGTTCACAATGGGTGGCATTATTTTATACATTCGTAGAGCTTAGAGCTTTCGCATCAATATTTATTGTCATTACTCTTTTCCTTTGCGTGAACTACAGGAATGAAAAACAGGAAACATCTAAAGAAAAAGGGAAAGCGTCAACGCTTGGAGATAGAGAAGAGATGCCCTTATAAACGGATACCACATGCAACAGAACTGCCGATTCCAGGGCATTTATGAATAGATGCTGACATCAATAGCCGACTCAACACTTAGGGTCAAAAGCTCACAAAAGAAGCATGTTTACAAAAAATCCTGAAGCTTATACCTGGTAAAGGAAAAGGCGCTAAAGGTGAAAACCGCACCAGAAAGGCCCGGATCAAAGAACGGAGGCAGTTTTCGATGCGCTAAGAAAATTGTTCAGAAAGCAAGGTCCCTAACTTGCTTAGTCATTATCAAGTTCGGAAATCAAGATAGAAAAGGCAGAAGCAATTTGAGGGAAATTTTGGTCGTTACCAAGTATATACGCAGTTAATTCACCCAGCCAGAGGATGATTCCCAAAAAGATATCTTCTAGTTTAATAAAAAATGGTGCCAGCGCTTGCCATTTCTGTTTGCTTAACTCAAACAAAAGCGGAAGGCAACCAACTGACTCTTCCCAGGCAAATATTGAATGCTTGCAACATTAAGGAGCAAAAGCAGAAATAGTTAGGAATTAGATTCGATTTTTTAGAAATGAGTTTTCTTAGAAAAAGGGCGGTCATTTAAACCGTATCCTAAATTTATGTAATTAAGTTATTTAGTTAGTAGTATTTAAACCCTTCTCATGCATTTAGAGAAGGGCCCAGAAATTTGTCAAAAACTTGTCCTCATAACATGCACTTTTGCACCCTTAGAGGAGGTTTTGATGAATGAACGGATCAAGATTTATTGACGTTTGCATTTGGTATTTGCTATTGATGTTGCACTTCTGTACTCTTAGTAGATATTAAAACAAGGAGAGATAAATCATTGTTGCTTGAAGCTTATGAGTAGGACCAGTCATAAATGGTACTTTTATCTCTTGACCATTTTTGCTTATATTCTTAAAGAAATATACAGTTTTTAGTTGTTTATATGTTATTACATGAATGTTTGTGTTACCATTTGGCACTTTTGTATGGTGGATCCATTTATTTATGTTAATGTGTGAATAACTTATTATGCGATATGCTGTTCACAACTGTTTTGCCTAACTTTTTATGCAAAGTGGTTCAGCTTAATTGATTTCCATTCTTATAATCCTTGAATGATCTTTATTACCAGTTATTATTTGAAATCTCTTTAGATCACATAATAGAAGAATTACATTCCAGGTCAGCATAGATTAGATGTGCTGTTTTCATTAGATTACAATATCATAGAGTTAGATTAAAGTAGTTTAGATAGGAACTTTTATATCAACAACATCCAATTCCGCACACACACACACCCTTAGATTGGGAAACTGGTCCCATTATCCCCAGTTGGACTCGCTATACCAAACGGATAAGGAGCTGCCAACCAAGGTCCGGACCGGGGGGTATCCCCCTTGTTGTTGACCCAATTTTCGAGGCTTCAACAGAATTATATAGAATCAGAAGCAATCCATGAATCAAAACTACAGAAAAATGTGGCACACAAAGAGGATGGGATGGTGGGCACAAAGAGAATTCGCATTTTGGAAAGTTAATATTTAGACAAAGAACACCCACCACAGGCAATCATCAGTGAATTAGAAATTGTTCCAGTTGAACCCAACTCGGGGGGATGGGAGAAGTTCTAGAAAAACAAAGGAAATAAATAGAAGTTAAGGGATTACTATCACACTTAAATCCTCAGTTTTACTTTATAATTTCAAATTTTATTATGCATTTAGTTGAGAGATTTCTCTTACTAAATGTGAATAGCATATACAAATTTTAATTTTGTTCCTTTTTTTCAAAATTTAAAATAAAACTACGATTTTTTCCCTTTGGAAAAAAATGTCCATAATCAAGTTGTGACGGTTTACTATAAACATCACATAGATATGGAAACTAACTAACAAATAAATGATGGTTAATTTGTTTGCACAATATTGTTTATATGATTTTTTTTGTAAAGCATACAATACATTGTCCAATTCTATGTCTCTAAGAATATAATTTGTTATCGTACAATTCAAGCAATGGAAGTGCACAAATGGATAGTTTTGCTTGAAATTGCAACAACAAAATATAGTTTCATTGATTGTTATGGGAAATGTGATTAGATCATTGAATTTTTCTCATGCAACTTCAAAGGGGATTTTATATGCATTTGTTGATGTTAGTACTTCTTGTTAGTGTTAGTTTACCGTGCATATTCCAGCTGATGAAGAAAACATTTTTCTGACGCTGTCTACTTTCTTCTCCATTTTCAATGGACATATGAATGTTGATTGTGAAGTTCGATTTTTTTATTATTTAATGTTATGAAACCAGCTCACAAAAAGATAGATCAACACCTTATAATTAAGCCTCTTCGAGGGGGAAACCTCCTTTACATTACACAAATGAACAATTCTTGGATTATATAAATGACAAGACCTCCTTTCTATATATAGGAGTCTAAGGGGTCATAATATAATCAGAGCTGACATAACAATAATAATGTAAGGGCACAATAATAACAATAGTGGGTTTCTATGGGGCACAATAATAACAATATGGGGACTATATGGGCACAACAATATAATAAGGGGGTTTTACTAAAAACAATAAGCGGTTACACTAGTAGTATAGGGACCTAACATGCCCCTCTCCTTCAAAAAGTGTTGTCCTTAACGCTTGAGTTGTTCTTGACGCTTCTGTACAAAACTCTTGTCCTCCCATGTGGAATCTTCAGCGGGTAAGTTCTTCCACTTGATGAGATACTTTGAAATTGATCGATTTCGTAGCTATCGGGTTCTTGTTTCTATGAATGCTCTGGGTTCCAATATGATTTTTCCTTCCTCATAAAGTTCTGGAAATATTGTTTGAATTGGGATCTTCTGCAACTTCTGAATGAGTGGCCACACTTCTTCGTCCTTTTTCCATTCATCCCATGCTTCATGTATCCAATCTGGTTGGATAATAGAAATAACACAAAACAATGCTTCAACATCCTCATCCTTTTTTGAGAGTGCATCTGCAACAAAAATTTTCTTCCCTTTTCTGTAGATGATGTTAAAGTCATAACCTAACATATTTTTGACCCATTTTTTCTATTCTTCTAAAGATAATATTTGTTCTAAAAAGTATTTAAGACTATCATGATCCATTTTTACCTTGAAGTGTCTTCCCATTGAGTAAGGTCTCCATTTCTTAAGTGCATGTAGTATTGCCAACATTTCCTTCTCATAAATAGCTTGCTTGAGATGTAGCCGTAAAAATACCCAATGATCTACATCAAAACATCTTTCACTGTGATGTTGATCTACCTATTGTTTCATTCGATTCTGCACCAAAGTGGTGTTATCCTTTAAAAGTTGGTAAACGTATGACCGAATCCACTGCTGAAACCCATATGCTCCTTCTATCTTTAGAGTTTGAGGAGTGGAACTACTCACGCTACAAGAAGGCGACACTGCATCCGAATGTGATCTTTCACTTCTTGAACAGTTTTCTTCCTTGATATGTCCTCTATACTGAAGTTTGAGGTAGCCGAGGTAATTCCGGCCAAATGCATTTAAAGAACGGTTGGTAAATTTCTCCTTGATGTGAAATCTTTCCACTTCTTGAACCTTTTTCTTCTTGATGTGTCCTTCTATCTTGAGAGTTTGAGGAGTGGTAATTCTTGCCAATGCTTTACAAGATATGGTTGGATTCATTTCTTCTTTCTCTGGGGTTGGATCTTGGTGAGTATTCTTTTCTTTTGATGTTTCTTGATACTTTTCTTCTTGATATTTCATGGCTGTAACCTTCTTCTTCTTGATATGTCCCTCTATCTTGAGAGTTTGAGGAGTGGTAATTCCCACCTTTGCAATACAAGATATGGTCTGATTAATTTGTTCTTTCTCTAGGGTTGGTTCCCAGTGTATATCCTCTTCTTTTGACGTTCCTTGATCCTTTTTATCATTAGGAGGCCTTTATTGTAGCATCTTTGTCCCACCTTCCTTCAAACCTTCCATGTCTTTCTTCAAATCTTCCATGCCTTTCTTCCAACATGCTTTCATACCATTGATATCAGCTTCCATGGCATAGATAATACTATTTATCTTTTCCTTCTCTATAATATCATTTAACCTTATATTCAATTTTTGAAACTCCTCAGTGTGCTTTTCCATTGAATCCTTTTGTTTGAGATTTATTAATTTGTTAAAGAAACTGTTTCTCTTGGTATCGTCATGTTGTGCTATCATTTCCTCCATGAAAATTGACCATGTAATAAGTGGTTTACAAGAACAAAGCCCTTTATACCATAAAAATTGATCTTGTTCTAAATATGAAGATGCAATACATACCTTTTGTAATAGTGGTACACCATGTAGATCAAAATATTTCTCCATATGTAGTATCCAATTTACCGGATCCTTGCCATCAAACTTCCTCATCTTGATTTTTCTTGATTTTAGGAGCTCGATACTGAAATGACTATAACTCTGTAATTTCAGATCTCCAAGTTTTGAAATTTCTTCCTACGATAACTCTCTGAGTTCTCTTTCTAGCCCCACAAGTCTGATCAGAATTTGATTATCCAAGAAAGAGTTATGCCAAATCTCCCACACTGACCTGATTATTGACTAGTTTAGTAGAGCGAAATTTTACAACGTGTCGCATCGCATTGTTTCACCTTAGTATCTGAAACTGATATACAGAAAGCTAAAGGTAGTCCTCTTTATGAAACATCTTACGAAATTTCAATCTGATGCTTAGAACAAAAGTTATGACGATTTTCCCGAGGTGACCTATTTGGAATGTATTTCGGGGGTTTGCAAAAACCCTAACTTCCTTAGGTTATATCTCCGAAAATATAGCGAGAAAGGATTTGAAATTCGGAGCCAATGTTCAGATCGATTTCATCTCAAATGGGTTTTTCTTTCAGCTTATGAAACTTCGTAGAGAAAGAGTTATAGGTAAAATTCCACGATGACTTGTTTTAGATGACATTTTGGAGCTTGAAAAAACCCTAACTTCCTCAGATCATATCGCCGAAAATATAGAGTGAAAAGATCTGAAATTTAGATGCGAGGTTCAGACCGATTTCTTTTCAAATGGGTTTTTTTTTGTAGATTTTGAAACTTCGTAGTGAAAAAGTTATAGCGAAAATTCCACAATAACCTATTTGGGGTAGCGAAACCCTAGAATCCACAGCTCTGATACCAAATGTTATGAAACCAACTCACAAAAAGATAGAAAAGATAGATCAATGCCTTATAATTAAGCCTCTTCGAGGGGGAAACCTCCTTTACATTACACAAATGAAAAATTCTTGGATTAGACAAATGACAAGACCTCCTTTTTATATATAGGTGTCTAAGGGGTCATAATATAATCAGAGCCGACATAACAATAATAATGTAAGGGCATAATAATAACAATAGTGGGCTTCTATGGGGCACAATAATAACAATATGGGGACTATATGGGAACAACAATATAATAAGGGGGTTGTACTAATAACAATAAGGAGTTACACTAGTAGTATAGGGGCCTAACATTTAACTATATTTTTTAGCAATATGAATGGAAATACATTTTGTTGCAATTATTTATCAATTGAAAGGTAAATTGAGAGAAGTTTCTCATGCACCTGAACCTATTAGATATGTAACATTTGTAAAAAAATGTACGTAAATGATATAAGAGGCATAAAATAAGTGACTATCATCAAAACATGGAAGTAAATTTGAGCTTAATATTGCTTTGTACTCATCGGTGTTGTCATCCTTGATTTCTAGGATGTGTTGTATCCCTTTATTTGTTGTTGAAATAGCAATATAAATGGAAATGGATTTGTATTATGCAACATATTTGCAATTGTTGTATTTGGAACAAATCGGTGTTCTATGAAAACAAGAGGTATGCTTTATATAATGTTGAAATTAGTTAGTGACATTATTTTCTCACAATCACCAGCAACATATTTGTGCTTTAGTATTATTTCAAAAATTGTGATAGAAATGCCAACTCTACAATATTTATTTGCTTATGTTGTTCGATAATTTATGTAGGCACATGACACAAGTGGATATTGGTGGCCACTTTCCTATTCCACCTACACCCCCTAGTCAGTTTCATCTGTTTCCTTATTCATTTTAGCATTTACTATTTTTAGCAATTTTTCGGGTCCTAAACTTCCGGAGCAATTTGGACCCCCTAAATTTTTTTTTTGGGTTCGTGGCAGGCCCAAAGCTACAGAAAAGGGCCTGCGATGAAACCTATAGTACTCGGTGAGAGCTTTCCAACAAGGTATCATACGCGCCAAAGAGAGATAATATGACCAAGTTACGACCCTAGTAAGTGGGCTGCCCAACTAGCCCCAACGGGGCCCACAAACTCTTGATGTTACATCTCCTAAGGTTAAAGTTTTTGTTGTTTAGGGTTTTATCATGTTTTCCAATAATAAATAGGCCCTTGAGCATCATTGTAACATAGTTCAGAGGCATGTAGTTGCCACATCTCTTCTCATAGATAAGATACCATCGCCCGAGCTATCTTATTTCCATTATGTTTGTAAGCATAGTTCAATATTTTTCTATTAATCAAATGAAGTGTTTTTCTATTGCATCTTTGTGTTTATGATATATGTGTAAGTTGTTGCATTTCTGTTTAAGTTTGAATCAGTTGTATCAGAGCAGTCTGCTCTTTCTCTATTTTTCTTTGCATGTCTCCAATGAGGTCAGGATATAAGGAGTTAGGGCTTGATCTGGTTGAACCATTGCAAGATCAACCTTGCAAAACCAAATGACCTCCCATGGCGGAAGAAAAAAAAGATGAGGGGGCAGGAGATCCTTTCAAAATGTTGCTCGAGGAAGCCCTCGAGCGACAAAGGGACACGATGATGAATAACTTTGCCTAGATCCTTCGATGGATACCCACATGCGATGATTCTTCATCTAGCAGCCACTCTGGAGGCGCCACTCCTTTTAAGGTACAATTTAACTTTGATACTTCCATATTTGAAGGCCTAATAGATGTAGATGCCATAGATAAATGTCTAAATCTGTTGGAAGGATATTTTTAGTTCATGACTTTTCCAATCGGGAAAAGATTAGCTTTTCACTTCTCAAAGCCGTTGCCCACAAGTCAAGGACAAGTGGGAAACGTGCTCTGAACAAAAGGACGATAGTGAACCTTCAATGTTTTCAACTGCACCCACTTGGAATTCTTTCTAGGACGCCATCAAGGAACAATATTACCCTGTCAGGAGCTATGAAGACAGATACATAAAGTGGACCATGCTACGACAAGGAAGGGACCAATATGTGCCAGAGTTCAAAAACATTTTCCATACCCTTCTTACAAAGCTTGGTATCATGGATATTGAGCAGCATTTGGTGCTCAAGTACCGCGAATATCTATACAAGTACATCCAAGATGAGATGGAGTTCCTGAACATTTCCTCACTCGGCATGATGTATCGGTACACTGTCAAGATTGAGCAGAAGTTTAAACAAAAGAAGTGAGACTTTGGATATGCAAATCCAAAGCAAGGAAAATGCGCTCCCAAACCATAGAACAAAGGACCAAGCCAAGGCAGGGATACCCAGGATAGCCTGCGTAATTTTTAAGAAAAGAACAACACCACAAAGATGAAGAAGGACATGGGAAAATCGTGTGAGTTCCATAAGAGCTCCACTCACAATACAAATGAGTGTCAGGCCAAGAAGTCACTAGTGGCCGAGATGAAGACTTCCGAATGGGACCCAGGCTTAAGGGAACTAACAAAGGGAAGCAGATCATTAACATGGAGCCCTGTGCCACTGTGGCCACCACCAAGATCTAGAAGATTGAGCTTGAAGATTTAGAGGAGGGGGAATGCCTTTTCCACTCACAGATGTGGGTGAAGGGTTCTCCGTTGCAGTTTATTGTTGACAACGGGAGCTAAAAGAACCTCATTTCAGCATAGGTTGTGAAGCGACTGGGCCTAAAGACTATAGCACATCCACAATCGTATGCCATCAGGTGGCTTCACCAAGGATGAGATCTTCGTGTCAACCAACAACGACTCATTCCCTACAACATCAAGCCCTTCACGGTTGAGGTACTATTTAACGTTGCTCCTCTTGAAGTTTGTGATGTATTGTTAGGACACCATACTTGTGGAAGAAACATGTTGTATATGAGTGTAGACCTCGCTTTGTGATTATTACTTTGGCTAATAAGTTGTACAGGATACCGGATGTAGCCCAGCCTACTACCATCTCTTTGATCATTGCAAAGAAATGTAGTAAGATCATTTCCCAGACCAAGAAATTCATTTATCTTATGATTCGCCCCCATGGCAAGAAGAAGGTTGTGGCCACGACTTCCAGGCAGGGCTCCTCTGCACAACAACAACAGATGGACAAGGTCATTGAGGAATACAGGTATATTTTTGCCTCACCCACAGGGGTACCTTTGCATTATGAAGTCAAACACTCCATCGATTTGACCTCGGGCATGCCGCTGCCCAATAAACCAATCTATCGATGCTTTGTTCTGGAGAACGATGAGATCAAGAGGTAGATTCAGGAACTATTGTAGAAAGGGCACATCAGGCCAAGCTCATCTCCTTGTGGGAGCCCGATTATATTGGTACAGAAGAATATAGGCAATTTAATATACACAATGTTGCCTTCCTACTTAATGCATCAACCACTTAGTTTTATTTCCCTTTTAAATGGTTGATATCAAAGTCAAATTCACTAAGAAAGGAAATCCCTCTTGCTTGACACGAATTAAGGTTAGGTTATTTGAAAAAGCTAGTTAAATTACTATGATTAATCATTACCAGAAACGTTTTGCTCAACAATAATTTCTCCATACCTTCAGTGCATGAATTACAATAGTCAATTCTAAATCATAAGCAGAATACCTCTGCTCATGCACCTTTATTTTTTGAGACTCATGGTCTATTACTCTTCCTTCCTTCATCATTACCCCCCCTATTCCTTCTTGGCACACATCCATGCAAACTACAAATCCTTTTCTGGGTCAGAAATATTTAACACTGGGGTAGTTGTCAATAAATGTTTTAGTTGTTTGAAACTATTTTGGAAGTCAATTGTCCACTTGAAGGCTCTTCCTTTCTTCTGCAAAGAATTTATAGGATAAGCAATTTTAGAAAACCCCTCTATAAAATGACAATATTACCCCGCTAGGCCCATAAAGTAATAAATGTCTGCAACGCTTTTGGGAACATGCCATTCCATATTGGTTTCAATTTTTATGGGGTCTACAACTATTCCTTCTACTGAAATCATATGACGAAAATATTGTATTTAATCATTATAAAAATCACATTTACTATACTTAGCATATAGTTCATGTTCTTTTAACACCTTCAACACTATTCGTAAATTTTCCTTACATTCCTCTAAGTTTCTCGAATAGATAAGAATATCATCTATAAATATGAAGACAAATTTGTCTAATTACGGATGAAAATACCATTCATCATACTCATAAATGTCGCTGGTGTTGTTTTCACTTTTAATGGAACCCGGAGCACAAGTGCTTCAAGAGACATAGAAAGCTTCCTAGAGGCTTCCTCTAGGTTGATTACAGACCAATGCAAAGGACATCTTAAACAGGGGAGTGCCTTTGATATTATCTGAGGGATTAGTTACACTCCAATTGTCACGAAGTTTTAAAAAGAGAATAAAAAGGGGATTGGTTCAATCTTCCTTCCTGAAGGTAAACTCAAGCCAATACATGGATGTTGTAGACATATTTGGGCACATCAACCCCAAACTCATATGTCGATGATATTAGGGCTCATCAACCCCTAAAAGAGTTGTTTTATACCCTAAAGAAACTTAGTCATCTAAATTCCTCATTCCCCAAAAGTTTCATCTCATAAATCATCTAGAAAGTGCCTAAAACTGAACCATATCTGAAGGCCTTGTGTTAGGGTAAGATGCATGTCACCTGCTACACTGTAAAAATAAAATGCATCGCAGTTTGTCCCTTTAGTAAGTGCGATGGGCTAGGTTAGACACATTTCCGGGATAGTTTGTTAGTTGGTTGCTCATGGAATCTTCTAGAAGCTTCTCCTGTGTCACTTGCCTCTATGAATTCGCCCAAGGATGACTAAGGGAACTAGGAAACCATCTCCAATTCCCCTCTCTTGTGGAACTAATTTCAACAAATGGAGTGGCATTCATCATCCCCAATGATGACTCACCCTCTTGGAATCATCTATAAAAGGATCTCCCATCCAAGAGATAAAAAAGGGCTGAACTGTGGTGAATTGTAAGGAAGTGCTGCTAGTTTCAGTATTGACGAGAGAGCATTGCATTACAGTCGGTGTGCTCTTGCTAATTCATGAGGTGAAGAAGGATTGAAGCTGGGAGGATGGCACTGGATTAGACAACTAGGTTGTAATTCTCCTTATTATTAATAAAGTTCTTCGAGATTTTTCCCAATTGATTGTGTTAACTGTAAATGCTTTCATATGTTCGTTATATCTCTGATTCTATAACGTTTATGTTGTGACAGATCATGGTGCTTTGACAGTTCTTTGTTGTTGTAGTTGTGCAGGTACTCTCCAAGCATGTTAAGTACGGGGAGGAGTTACGAGATTAGCCAAAGGAGAGGGAGATCAAGCGAGGATCAAGTGAAAGTTCCAAGTTGGTCCTCTACAATATTTCTCTTATCTGTCACTCATAGGAAAGATCATTGAATTGCTTTAAACTGTTGTTTCTATGTTAGCTACCAAACCTAGAGGGTTAGTTGTTCGACAAGACACTAATTTTCCCAGAAACAAATTGGAAACTCCACTAGGGAGACCAGATGTTTATTTGATGTTTTTTGTTCTATTATATAAACTATAGACAAAGTTTGAAGCCAGCCAGGAAGCCTTCGAACCGCTCTTGTCATGCAATTGCGTAGTAGATGAATGCTACTTCAGTCAATCTCTGGTTTAGTTTATGTATTGAACATCTGATTTGTGAACACATCTAGAAGGTAGCCCAGTAACCTCTCAAGACATTCCATCATACTTTGCTTACCATTAATCCTCAAAACCAACCTTAATCCATTGAAAACTACTACAAATTTGAGCCAAAACACTTTCAGAAATCACTCCCTGGACCATCGCACTGTCTTCCACTGTGACTCATTATGCATTTCACTTCCCGAATGGGAAAAGTGAGATGCATCTCACCCTCTTCCAAGGCCAGGTGCAATGATTGATTGAACTCAATTTCCCATCTAGGATTTGAGGGTTTTTGACCATTTTTCAGTTTTGTTTGGTTGTTTGCTGAATATGAACAATGTCTCATCACTAAAGCCCACTTACATCACTCAGATCAGCCTCAATTTAGATTAGGATTAATAAATGTTTATGTCTATTTGTTTCACATTTACAATCTATTGTCAAAAATTAGTGTTAATAAATTTTCCGTTTCGATAGAAAAAATGTCGTAAAATCTTCAGTTTTCGTCAAAAAAGTGAAGTTTTGTAAATTCCTCCTTCATTCGCTAATCAGTTAAACTATTTTTGGTGCATTTGATTTGATTTGTTTCTGTTCAAAGTGTCGAAAAGATATTTCTTCAAACTTGAAAGTGTCGTTTTGAGTCTTCCTTTCTCTAAAAAAAAATTGTCAAAAATTGTCATTTTGTGTGAAACATTTTGAGTCATTGATACATTTAGTTTTCCTTTTTGAATCATTCACATTAAGGAGGACTGAAAACAAATACATGCATTTTGCATTGTGCATATTAAGGTTTGTGAATGCTTGATAGGAATAGCTAGGGAAATTGCATTAGATGTGCTCTTTGCTCTTTGTCAAAGATCTGATTGATCTATCCTTTACTAGCTAAGGTTTTCATCGTTCAAACTAAATCAAAAATTTGTTTATCATGATAGTTGCATTTTAGGAATTGTGAACATACATCACGCGGTGAACCATCAAAGGCAAACTTTTAAGAAAGATCAACTTAAAATCAACCTCAATTAACTTAACAACGCTTTGGAATATAATGCAACACACTTAGAGGTCTATGCTAGAGACGTGTTCCGGCGTCGTTAAACCTAGTGGCTATCATTTTCATTGAAGGTTGGGTGATTCCTCCTCTTTGATACGACAAGTGATAGTACGGACTTGTGCTCCCAGTACCATCGCATATATAGTGGGAGACCCCAATAGGATTAAATCCTTTATCACTAAGAAGGCGAGTCTGTCGCCTTACCGATCGCAATGCACTAAACACAACATTCGGGAAGATTGACTGTCATACGTCGTAAAGTCCTTGGTAATCTCTTTAATTTACCACCAAGGTGTATATTACAGTTATATGATTTGTTTGGTAAACCTTTGTCTAGAATCTCCAGAGTAGTCACTTTCATTCCTTTTCGACTCTTTAAAAGTAAAAGGATCATCTGAGCACTTGTCCTTTCAGGCTCATTAAAAATCTAAAGCAACTAGAGTCATCTGTTGCTTTTTCTTGACTCTTTAAAACTGAAAAAGCGAAGTTGTGTCCAAGTGTCGTTAAAATTAATTGACCGCGAATAACATCGATATTCCTTAGTTGATCTTAGGTTGAAACATATGGCGACAAATCCGGAGTCCACCGATCAAGGAATCTCTTTTGATGGGAATCCTAGTCCTTTTCCTTCTTTCGGAAATATTGGTGTTCCTTATATGGCTACATTGTTCCTTCTATGATTTACCATTGGCTTTCCATTATGGTTGTTTTCAACCTCCTTGGTTCAAAATGTCGTGATTTCTCTGCAATCGAGTACACCTCCAACTGGATAAAATCAACCTCCAATTGATCCTTTAGTTGACCCTTTGCCTTATTCCTCATTTGTTTCTTCCTCCCTTTCTTCCACTTCACTTGGTGAAAGTATCGGTACTAGTAACCAGGTGGCTAAGAAGAAGAAGAAAGGGAAGAAGAAGAAGAAGAAGCAAATTTAGTAAAGGGACAACCAAGCAACCATTGCTTTGAATGCAATTGCTGATGAGAAATCGTCTGTCAAACCTCACAAAGTTCGATATCCATGCAAAATTTGTGTGGGAAACCATCTTCTTCGAAGTTGCCCTGATATTCCTCAGATCTTAGAAGAATGGTCTTCCCATTCACGTCATCCTGTGTCATCAACTTCTGGAAATCATGTTAGTGACACACCATCAAGTAGTAATAGTAAAGTTCATGGAAAGAAGGGAAAAGTCAAGTTTCCATGTAGGTTATGTGAAGGGAATCACCCCATTCACCTTTGTCCCTATCTGGATGAAGCCAAGAAAGTATTGGATAACCGTCCTGCTTCACTGCAGCAACTTCCATATAGTTACAGGAAGCTCTCCCTAAATCCTTCACTAGTTGATGAACCGACTGACCAAAATCAACTATCGGTTGAAACCACTCTCTCTGAAAGTGAATCCTATGAGTCTATACCCGATCCAAATCAACAGGTCGAGGTAAAAGTTGACCCGATTTCACCTTCAGTAAATCGTACCTTTCCTGAAGAGAGTGAATATGATTCCATTCGAGTTCTTTTTGTTTCTTCAGATTCAAATGACCTTGGGGGCAATCCACCTGTTCCATCAAGACAGGAGGAAAATCCTCCATTTCTCGTAACTCAAGGGCTTAATTCTCCCATTTCTACGGTATCCCCTCCAAGTAGTCTTGTCACTTCCTTTGATTGGAATCGACTGGCAAGATTCTGTCGTCCTTCTTATGTGCCTTTCTAGATCATAGTACAAGTTTGTAAAATGATTGTATCTGGCACTATTATAGATGAAGGTGCATAACTGAGTATCCTTTCCTCAACTGCTTGGCAAGCGCTTGGTTCGCCACTGCTTGTGCCTGTTACATAGAATTTGTTGGGCTTTAACAAAGGAACCAGTCGACCGTTAGGGATCCTTCCTAAGTTACCTATTACTTTGGGAGGGAAAACCATTTATCTGAACGTGATGGTAGTCCCATGCCCTTTAGATTACAATTTACTTCTTGGGCGTGACTATGTTTATAGCATGGGAGCTATTGTTTCAACACTCTTTCGAGTTATTTGTTTCCCACATGAAGGCAAAATTGTCATCATTGACCAGCTTTCATTTCCCAGTCCAAATATAGCTCCTAGTCAACCATCATCCCTAAATGGTCCATTTATACCAATGGTATCATCCCCACCACGGGTTAATTATGTGGCAACCTGTTCCATACCTACATCAACTGACGATCAATTCAGTGATGTTGTTCATCGTGTACCAGGGGCATTGGAATCAGGTCTCTCCTTCATGACTTCTTATGAGTTGTGATAGGGCCCATGAGGAGAGTTCCTTGTCCTGTGTCAACCTCGTTAAAAAATGAAACTAAGGGTATGAGCATAGTTCCTTTTCTTGTGTCAAGGTCATTAAAAAATGAAACAAGGTACCCTAAAGCAAACTTCCAAGTCGAGTCTTTGATCAGATCTTGTAAAATCCCAGTTGAGTCTTTCACTTGATCTCGTAAAAGAACCTTCATTCCACCCACCTAATAGCCATGAGTAGTCTACTTAGGTGAATGTAATGAAGCTTGGGGGGCATGCACCTAGTGGTAAAGTTAAATTTCCCCATAGGGTATGTGAAGGGAATCACCCCATTCACCTTTGTCTATCTTGACGAAGCCAAATAGGTGTTGGATAACCATCCTGATTCACCGTATTGACTTCCATCTGGTTATAGGAGACTCTCCCTTTCATCATGTTGGGGGCATGCAAACCATTTTCAAGCATAGTTTTTCCATTTCGAGCTTGTGTAAAAATGAAACTGAATCTAAGCATAGTTTTTCATTTCAAGCTTGTGTAAAAATGAAATTGAATCCAAGCATAGTTCCCTATGGTTCAAAATTGTTTAAAAATGAACCCATTTCCATTTTTTAACCCTCGTGATTACCATTCTATCAGCCTCTTTCATCAGATGAGCCTTGGTTGTTTTCATCCCATCGCCAGCATCCCTTTGGCCGATCATATGCTTTCATTTGGTTGTTTTACATTTTTGAGGAACAGTTGCAATGAGTGGTCATATTAGCCAGCCTCTTCACATAAATCAACATGTCTTGAAAAGTTCCAACATCACCGGAACCAGTTGCTATCCTAGACATCACTCGTTCCTCAAAATAGAGTCCTCTTTAAACTCTTTTCAGACTCTTTAAACATGAAAAGATAGTCGAGCGCTTGTCTCTTCCAGCTCGTTAAAGTATTGGAAATGACATCCCTCTTGTATTATTTTATCCTTTTTCAGACCTGAGGGATTACTTTACGAAAAAGAACTTATAGAATTTTCTTTTCGTCCCTTTTCAAACTCTTTAAACATGGAAAGGACCGAGTTATCCTTATCATTAAACTCGTTAAAATAATAGCGACAAACTTGTCCATCTAGACAAGACCGAGTTTCATCATCTCTAGACTCATTAAAACATCAAATAGCGATGGGTTTGCCTGAAGGGCGAATTATAGAACAAGCGTATGTTATCCTCCTCAATCTTGACAAAAATAAAGAGGTACTGGTCAATAATGACTGGGGAAAAGGTGAAAAATCTTGAAGAGTTTATGGTAGCAAGTCGCTCTTGAACATGACACTTTCACTTCATCTCCATGATTGAGTTGGGTTGGGTTATTCCGTTCGCCGGTCATCATACCATTGGTCTTTCATATTATCCATCTTTTGGGGTTAATGCTACCAATTCATCTCAGTGTCACCGACATGTTCAAGAAAAGTCATCCAGTTGAGAAATCATCCAGTTGAGAAGTCATCCAGTCAATGTCTCATACACTGCAATACCTCCAACCTTCATTTTTTCATGACCGCCAATCCTGAACCTTGTGTCATCAGTTCATTTTCACCTCCAGAAAGCATTTTCTTTGTTCCATGTCGTAGATGTGGGATACATCAAGGCCCTCCTACGACGAGTCGCTTCTTGTTGACATCAGCTCATTATCCAAGAAGTTGACTTAGAAACACCCTTCCAATGCTTTGAAGCTTATTTACATCAATGGCAATTTTCTCTCTTCTGGTGACAGGTTGACATCAATGACCTTCGACCGATAGATTTTTCATGGTGTTTGACATTGGATCATGTAGTCACACCACGTGAAATGTACTATAGTACCTTGAGGATCATTATCATCATTGGTGATCCCTCTAGCATCTGTTAACAACTCACATCATTGGCTGGTAATCAGGTGATGTCTTTCCATGTTCGATCTCAGAACATCTCTTCACATGGTTTGACTTGTACATCAAATGAAGATTGAACGAGTCTGAAGACCCCGGATCTAGTTTCATCCATCCGGGCTGCTATATATTTGGGGATAAAAAGACATCAAATGTACTAAGGCTCTACACAGTTGGTCATCCTAATAATGGATTATGACTCTATATCTGTAGAATCACAAGTCTGTATCTGCAGATGACTATCTAATCTATGTACACGAAATGAAAATGTATAAAGTTGAGCATGGGAATGCCTCCCTCAGCTAGTTCTTGAAAAACATATTATTATGATGTATTGTATTGTAATTTATGCAGGTTACCTTCCAGTTCGAAAATTTTGATCCTTGTAGTGGTTAATCTAGGGTGCTAGATTAGACTAAATTTAATGTCAACCAAGGTAGGTAAACTTAGAGGCACATGTCTAAAGTCTATAGACCTAAAAGGATCTCATCTACCTAACTAAGTGTCTACTGTGACATGCTACAACACTCCTTTACAGGAGATTGAAATATGTTTCCTTTCACACTTTAACACTCAGATCATCTAATTTAATTAATTGTTCTAAAGAAACAGCGTGTTACTAGTCTGAGTTTTCAACCCTCTTACAAGGATATCACTCACAAAAGCTCTTTCCAGCTAACACACTGAACATTCATGAAAACCAAAAACTCTTTTAAGCACACTAAAACTCAAATGCATGAAAACAGAGTCCACATAGATACTTCAAAATTCAATGGTTGATCAAATCTTTTACAAGGTCTTGTTCAATAATCTAGCAATCGAATTCTCAAGCTATCACCATGAATCATACAATAATACTTGCAAGAAATTCTAATGGAATCAATAAAGAAAATAACATCAAACACTATTCAACACTATTCAAATTTGAAAACGCTATGGAAATGAAAATAAAAGTATACCAATCTCCACGTAGGGCCCGTCCACGCTTCAATGGCACACTTAGGAAACTTCAGTTGATGAAAACGTTAACGCATAAGCACTGTAATAGTGAAACGATGCCTGTAATTAAGTTTTGGAGATCAAATTAGATGCAAGAGAAACGCTCTGGAAACAATACACAAGAACAACGTTCTGGAAACAGTACGCAGTCTTTTAATATGCTTGTCTACTATCCTTCGTTCACTAACTTTCCCACCAGTCTATAATCGAATGTACATACATTATCATGCAGATGTTTCTGCTTTTACAATCAAAAAGGTGATTTTTGTTTTTTTCTAATCTTAACTGATTTCCAAAACAAAACGAAATCAGTTTAGGTAACTCTGGATTTTTTCTTCTTTTGTGACCAAAAAGGCTGGGTTTGACTAGCATTGACCATGTATCCAGGAGCTTTAGATTCGCTGTTGAATAGATCTTTCACCATGTATGTACATCCTAGATCACGTTCCTATCCTCTGTTTTGATTTTCCTACCATGCCACGTGTCACATCATAAACCAATTACAGGAAGTCATGACATCCTGTAATTTTGTTGAAAATTTCTAATTTTTAACATAAAAATTCACAAATTAAATTTAATGTAAAATAACAACTATAATGCTTTGATTAATCAATTTCAATGGACTATGAGGGGTTTATGGGAGAAAATCATAGACAAATGATGGATTTCTAGAAGATAAGGATGGCAATGAAATGGTACCGACATCTCCCCCAAGCTCAATGATTTAGCATGTCCTCATGCTAATCCTGATGTGCTCCCTTTATATTTTGTTCCTGCTTGTGCCTCTGCCGCTTGTATCAATGCATCTATATTCTTTCGAGCTTGGGCATTCTTCTGAACGTGGAGCTCATGTTTCATATTCTTGTATTTTTCTTTGAGAGCTTTCTTTTGAGTATACCATTTTCTCGCCCATTTGAAAATGTCAGTTTGTTCAGTCTTAAGTTATTTGATTTGCTCATTCAGTTTCTCATTTTTTTGATGAGTCTTCTTGCTCTGAGCTCTCAACATTTCATTCTCCTTCTTGATGACCTTCTCTAGCATGTTTGCCTCCATCAATTCCTCTTTTAGCTTTTCAATCTGTTTCTCTAACCTTCTTTGTTTCTTGTTTGCAGGTGCTGGCTCTTTCCCTTGTCCCTTGTTACTCTCGACTTCCATTTCTACTTCCAGTTCTGGCTATGAATGAGCACTGCTCTCAATGTCCATTGGTGCATTTGCATTTGACTCTGATTGATCATCTTGTGTTTGGTTCTTTTGTATTCTCCTTGATCTTCTCGTATAAGTAGTGAAGATTTTGTCTTGTTCAATTTTCTGGGCAGTTTCTTGCCTCATCCTTCTTATCCTTACACTACTGCTATGTGAAGGAACATTTCTTGACTTGTGCTCAGGAATTTCCTCATCAATATCAAGCATAAAATTTGTGCGCTCTTGCTGTTCCTGTTCATCTTCTCCATCTTTAATTTAATTAGCAATCAAAAATTCTTTCCATGTTTTTCCCCTCCTCTGCAACTCAAATTCAATTAGAATTTTAATCAACCCAAAATGATAAAAACTTTTATCTTCATTACCCTTTTGTTTTTGAATAGTTTTTGACATTTTAGTCAAACTCTGTAAGAGGAAATAGGGCAGAATGATGGTGCATTGCCCTTTTAAGTGCAACAGGAGTTTGATGTGATATAGGTATACTATGTTGTAACGACCTTCACATGTAACAAATTTATGAATAATGTATGCCATTTCATCCCATGGGTGCATTAGCCAGCTTCTAGGGACACCCTTTTTCTAGTTGACAGAGGAAACCCTTGACCTAGACATAAACTAAGTCCATGATTTTTCCTTAAATTGTTTTGTTTTGAAATATTTTTCCCCTTCTGGACTGATTCCCAATGTTTGTGCTATGGTATCCTCTAAAATTCTAAAAGAGAAGTTTCCTATTAATGCTTTCTCTCCATTAAATGTGAATGCAAACTGCTTGGTCACTTCTTCATTTTTCCCATTAAATTTCTCTAGAAAAGATAACCATTACTTTTCCCTTAAAATCGTAATACAGTCATCATGATATTGTGAACTATCAAATGTTTTAGGCTCTGCTGTATTGGTCATTTTGAAAGAGAAATTCTTGTTCTAACCCTTTTGTTTATGATCAACAATTCAATAAGGGTTTCTCAATTTGTTACCTCTTTTCTACGCTCCACTTAACCGACCTGGTAATGCCCTCGATTCTCGGGGTCTCCTTCTTCAATTGCTTGGGTAGCGACCTGATTAACGTCCTCAGATTATGGGCAGAGGTAGAAACTCGTGGTAAGCCAATTTGCTATGCTCTCCCTTTGTAGCGCCTACTGTCTCGGCCTTCTTTGAAAACTCATAGTTTGAATCACTAATATGGTAACCCACTTTACGAACTGAGAGTTTTATGAAGTGAAACTTAACAACCGACCTTTCCCCAATTACTATAATGATAATGCAGAGTTGGTAGCGCATTCACATCATAAAGACAGAGGAGTTGTACTGGTTTGCATAGGTACAATCATGAGAACGCCATATACATATAAAGAGTACTAGAGTGATGATAACGGATATATGTTGCATGAGTCGACTTGGGTCAAACAATTGTTTTATAGCTCCAACATTCAAAAAAATGAATGAAATCATTTAACACTTGTCTCTCCAATGATTCACCACTTGTCCATTACTTGTTGGTACTTGGCCGATTGGAAAAATGATGGATCGATGACAAGGTTTGATGGTCGATTCAAAAATGAGAAGTTGATGACAAGGTTTGAAGAATGGTGTAAGAAAAGATTTGAAAATCGTAGCAGGAATATGGCAATAGGCTAAAGTGTGATGGGAAATGATAACAGAGTTGAGTAGTTAGGAATGTTACAAGGGTGATGGGTATAGGGGTTTTTGAAATTGATAACAAGAAATCATAATCATCATATTTAACACTAAAATAATTCAAGAATTTTAAATGTTAAAAATAAAAATTACAACATACATTACACTTGTTGGTTGACAATGGCTAATTTGGCATGCACGGGTAGGACTGATCTTCACTGTCCAAATATTACTGATCTTCACTGTCCAAAACATGTCCCTTTTGAGATGAAATTGGATATAACAGGTCCCTCTGAAATCTGAATAACTAAGTTTGTGTAGTTTCTTTGAAATCTGAAGAACTATGTTTGTGCAGCTTCTTTGAAATCTAAAGAACTATGTTTGTGCAGCTTCCTTGATCCTTGGTGTTGATGTAGCCTTGATGATAAGCAACCTTTGAAAAATCTGTTGAAACTTTGTTGAAGTAGCCTGATGTATCTTGACTGCAGTCTTTAACAGGTCCCTTTGATATTTGTTGAATAGGTCCCTCTAATATTGGTACTGGTAACATAGTCTTCCGAACAGGTCCCACTGCATATTGCTTGAATAGGTCCCTCTGATGTGAACAAAAACAAAAACAACTCTTTTATTGAAATACTGAAGTACCGAAACAAATTCTTTGAAGATTTACAAATGAGGAGATGAGATAAGGAAAACAAAATGCTGATGCTTCTCCCCCACTAAAGCTTTGACTTGTCTTCAAGTCATTATTGAAGCGATGAACCAAATAGTAAACAAACAGAACAAGGAATTCTTACGAGCCAAAGGAATGGTTTTCAAGTAAGAATTCCGGGTTAGAGTGTGCCAGAGACTGGTTTTCACATCTAAACCATGATTATTTAACCCTGCTACTTTTGCTCGATCAAATGTTTTACTGCCTATTCCCCAAGCTCGAACTTATAGGATGAATTATAGCAATTTCCCACCTACACCCCCAAAACTGTGTTGGGTCCAAGCTATCAGGTGATTGTCCAACTCCCGGTGCGGACAAATCGTAGCGAATGCTTAAACTTAGCCTTTACTAGTGCTAGTTCGAATTCCAGATCCCTTCCCAGTTTTGGATCCGCCCACACGCGCCTATAGCACAGCAAAGAAGAGACCATGAAGAGATAGATCCCGAGTAGAAACCCCACGTTTGTTTATTTTTTTATTATTTTTTTTTTAATGAAATGAAATGAACTAAGGTAGAGATATCACAGCTGAAGGCTGCAATATCTCAACCTCCCTTTGCTGAGATACAGTTTGAAGAAAATCCTCCTTGCTGATGGGCTTGTGATAGAGTTTCAACCTATGGCCATTGACAAGAAAGGGGTTGCCTTCTCCATCAATGGTAGTAAGCTTAACTGATCCATTTTCATAAACTTGAACTATTTCATATGGGCCCATCCAATGTGTGGTAAATTTGGCTTTATGATCTCTGAATTTAGAGTCAAAGAGTAAAGCCCAGTCTCCTTCTTTGAATTGTTTCTTTTTGATGTGTGCATCACGCCATTGCTTCCTTTGTTTCTGCATTAGGAGTGTTGTCTCCTCTGCTTACTGCCTCATTTCATCTAGCTGGTTATTGCTGAATTCTCTCTTGTTGGGCTTCATTGAGATCAATTCCTAAATCTGCAGCCATCTTATAAGTATGTATTTGAAATTCAATAGGAAGCATTACCTCTTTGTCATACACCAACTGATATGGTGTAAATCCTGTAGTGTTCTTCCACGTGATTCTATAAGCCCAGAGTGCATCTTTGAGCTTCTCTTCCCAATTCTTTTTGTTCATTGCTACGGTCTTAGTGATAATTCCTTCCAATGTTTTATTTGTGGATTCCACCTGGCCATTGGCCTGTGGATGGTAAGGTGTGCTTTTCCTGTGCTTGATTTGATATTTTTCTGTGATGCCTTTAACTAGCTTTGAAGTAAAATGAGTACCTTGATCTGTCACTATCTCCCTTGGTACTCCATACCTTACAAAACTTTCTTCAAAAAGGAAATTTACCATTATTTGTTCAGTTTCCCGGACTAGTGCTTTGGCTTCAGCACATTTTGTCATGTAATCAGTACATACTAGGATGTACTTTTTTCCTTTGGAAGTTGGATTGATGGGTCCTATGAAATCTAGAGCCCATTTTTCAAATGGATCCAAATGTACTTGAGGCTGAAGTGGCATTTCATCTGTAGCTATTGGCCTACCCATTCTTTGACAACTATCACAAATTTTCACATACTTCTTGGAATCCTTAAAAATAGATGGCCAGTAGTATCCAAGACTGAGAATCTTGAATGTTGTTCTTTTGGCTGCAAAATTCCCACCACACGGTTCATCACGGCAAGATTTTAAAATATCAATTATTTCATCATTTCTTACACATCGTCTAATAATCATATCATAACCAGTGTAAAATAAATCTCCATTAACCCATGAGTATCTAGCACTTTGTTTGATCAACCTCTTCTTTTCCTTTGGAGTGAAATATGGAGGTGTTCTTCCTATGGACAAATAGTTAGCTAAGTCAGCATACCAAGGATTCACTATTGAAATTGCAAATAAATTTTCATCTGGAAAATAATCTTCAACCAAAACAACCTCACCTGGATTTTGCAGTCTAGAAAGAAAATATGCTACCTGATTCTCCTTACCTGGTCTATCTAACACTGTGATATTAAATTCCTGTAATAATAACAGCCATCTGGTAACTCTGCCATTAGTTATTGGTTTATTCATTAAATACTTAATGGCATAATGGTTAGTATGTACAAAAACCTCATAACCAGTTATATAATGTCGGAATTTATTCATAGCATGTATGATTGCAAGCATTTCTTTTTCAGTGACTGTGTAGTTTAATTCTGCAAGTGTTTGATTTTTACTAATGAAATAGATGGAATAATGGAAAGAATCCTCTTTTTGGCCTAATGAGGCACCTACTCCAGTATCAGATGCATCTGTAAAGATGTGAAATGGTAGGTTCCAGTTAGGTCCTTTTAAGACTGGTGTGGTTGATAACTTTTCTTTGAGTGTTTCAAAAGCTTGCTGACAATTCTCATTCCAGTTGAAAGGTGTGTCTTTTGCTAGAAGCTTGACCAGAGGTAAAGATATTTTAATAAAATGTTCAATAAACGTTCTGTAATAGCTTGCATACCCAAGAAAACTTCTTACCTCTTTTTGAGTCTTTGGAATTGGCAAATGATAATGATTTGGATTTTTGATTGATCAAATTTAATGCCTTGATAAGAAATATAGTGTCCTAATACTATCCCTTCATTTAACATCATAAAACAATTTTCATTTCTCAGGGATAGATTAGCTTCAATACATCTCTTCAAAACTTTTTCAAGATTCTCTAATGCATGCTCAAATGAATTACCATACACTGAAAAATCATCCATGTAAACTTCAACACAATCATGAACTAAATCAGCAAAAATAGCTAATACAGCTCTCTGAAATGTAGCTGGAGCATTGCAAAGTCCAAATGGTAAAACTTTATAGGCATAAGTGCCCCAGGGACAAGTAATAGTGGTTTTGTCCTGGTCCTCTAAGGCTATCCTGATCTGGTTATAGCCATTGAAACCATCAAGAAAAGAGAATGATGATTTCCCAGCTAATGTGTCTAGCACTTGGTCAATAAATGGTAGTGGGAAATAATCTTTGAGGGTTTCTTTGTTCAATTGTCTGTAATCAACACAAATCCTCCACTTGCCATTTTTCTTGGACACTACTACCAATGGGAATACCCATTGACTGTCAGAGATAGGATAGATAAAATTGAATTTCAACAGTTTTTGTAATTCCTCTCTAACAATATCCTGAAGCATGGGATTCATTCATCTCTACGGTTGCCTCACTAGTTTGATATAACTATCCGTATAAATGTGGTGAGTGCATGTTTCAGGGCGAATTTTGTGCATATCGGTGTAGTCCCAAGCAAATGCTTTCTGGTATTTTCGCAATAATTGTATCAATTTTTCCTCTTGAGATGAGTCTAGGTGAGTGCCAATATTCAAAGTTTTTCTTGGACTAATCTCTATGGTCTTGCTCTGTGTGTTTGTGATAGATTGAATAGGAAAAATGTTCTGAAATGTTGTTTGCAAGGAATGAATGGTGCATGTTTCCTGAAAATTTTGTGCCAAAAGTTCATCTGCAGTATGGTATTGGTCATTTCTCAATTCTTCGGAAATATCAGGGTGAGAAAGAAACAATTCTACCAAATCATCATTATTATGTTCTTGAAAATCATAGATTTGGTTGACGCTGAAAACAGATTGAACTTCTTCCTTATCATTGTATTTATCATCAAGCCATAAATTGTGTGCTACTGCTGGTGATTGGGTTGATGGGTAAAGAGTGAGTTGTTTTCTTTCAGTTCCTCGTGAAATGATCATATTACCCAATCTACATCCTATGAATGTATCAGTAGTTGCTAACCATGGTCTACCAAGGATGATAGGGTGTCCTCCTAAATTGGATTTTGGCTGAAGAACTAAAAAGTCCACTAGATACTCCCTAGAGTCCAGTGAAACAATTTTGTCCTCCAAAATCCCTTCAGGAATCACTTTAGACCTATCAGCGAGTTCTAGAACAATTGTTGTGTGCTGCAAGTTTGTGAGTTGCAATGTTTTCATTGTTTCAAGAATCATCACATTTATTGCGGCCCCAAGGTCAATTAAGGTGTTTGGAATATGTATGTCGTTAATGATTGTAGTGATTTTGGGAATACCAGGATCAACATAATTTTCCATTGAAATGGTGTTTGTCATAAGGCCAGCTAAATGTCCAATAACATGAATAGTTTGTGGATCAACTCTTTTCCTGGTAGGCTTCTTGAGGCACAATTCTTTGATGGCTTTATTATATATGGGAATGTCTTATATGGCTTGTAGTAGTGGAATTTTTATATAGACATTCTTTAGCTGATCTAAAACATCAAACTGTGGTATACACATGGAAAGTTTTGTTTGGACCAATCTGTCTGGAAAAGGTGGTGGATGCAACAGTTGCATTTGTTTATTTTTTATGTCATCATTTTGTTTCCTTTGAGTTGGAGTTTCATTTTCATTTTCTTCGTTTTCTTCTTGTTTATCAGCTATTGGAGGTTCTTTTTGAAGTACCTTACCAGACCTTAAATTGATATTTTGCAAAGGTAATGTGGGATATGATGGTCCCTCATCTACATTATAAGCTGGTCTCTCTGCTTTGTTATTTGGATTTGGCACAGGTTGAGCAGGAATTTGAGTAGGTCTAGGAGGTTGTTGGTTAGATGGAAGTTGTAATTGTGGTGGATTTATTGGTGGAGGAGCAGGCAATGCTTGTTGAGTGTGTTGGGGTTGATAAACAACTTGCTGTTGAGGATATTGCTGATATGTTTGAGGATATTGCGAATATGGCTGATGATACTATTGATATGGCTGTGAATATGGTTTGTATGGTTGAGGATATGTTTGATATTGTTGAGAGTATTGCTGAGATGGTCTCCATTGTTGTTGTGGGTAATTTTGGTGCTGCCATGGCATGGGTACATTCCAAGAATTCTGAGCATACATCTGATCTTGTGTAGGAAATTGCAAATTCTGGTTTGGAAACATACCTGGAGGTGGAGGTCTTGGTTGTCATGGTCTCTTTGCGCCCATGAAATACACATTCTCCATATCTGTGTTGGCTGCCACATTACAATTCTGCAAAATCTTGACTTTAGAGCAATGAAATATATCATGATTTTCAGTACAAAAGGTGCAAACTTGAATGCTTTCTAATGGGCAGTCTTTCAAGGCATGTTTCTTCCAGCATTTTGGACAAAAGACAGCCATTAATTGATCTTCCTCTTCTCGTCTTTTCTTGGCTTTCAGAGTGTCAATTTGAGTTCCTAAGGTACTTAATAGATTTGTTTTGAATTCTTCTAACAGGTTTCCTATTTCAGCCCTTGTGACACTTGCTGAAGCAGATTTTGTGGCTTTGGATTATATAGCTTTTTTTCCATTTCTGGCTTTGCTCCTAGAATACTTTTCACATAATTCAGCAATTTCTTTGAAAGGTAAAGTGGAAATATCACCTTTGCCCATAAAATTAAGATCATCTAATTCCTCTCGAATGCCCTTCAAAAATATTGTTCGAATGAGATCAAGAGACATGGTTCGATGTTTTGATTTTTGCAAATTGTAAACAAATCGTTCGAAGTACTCCTCTAAATTTTCATCCTCTTGTTGATTCATTCTAAAGATATCATCTTTAGAATCTTTTGATCTACAATAAGGTTGGTATTTCTTTAGGAATATTTTTCTCATGCCACCCCAACTAGTTATTGCATGTTCACCAAGTTCCATGAACCATCTTAGTGCTGATGCTTTTAATGTTGTTGGGCAGAGTCTAAGCCTATGGGCATCATCTGTGTAACCATATGTTCGACATACTATGTCAAACTCAAACAAGAATGAATTTGGATCTTCTGAAGCCATGCCATAAAAGTTTGGTAACACAGAAGGAGGTATATTTTTCATTTTTATTTGCTCATCATGATTGTCTTCTAGTTCTTGAATAGGAAATTTAAAGGTTGAATCTTCCTCCTCTCTTTGATCTTGTTGTTGTTCAGGAGTGGGTCTTCTTGTTGATCCTCCTCCTTCGTCAGCCATTTTGATAGATTCCTCTGGTGATTTAATTTCTTGTTCAATGTCACTTGTTCCAAAGAGAAGTTGTTCTAGAGATTGTTGAGTTATTTTACTACTTTCTCTTTTTGTAGAGGATTAAGGGAGATGTTTCTTCTGTGATTCATGTGCCAATAGGATTTGTCTCTCAATAAATGTAAGTCTTTGCCCTGATTTGTGTTTATCCTCTAATTTTTGTATGGTGACTTTCTCAGCTGGTGTTGTGTGTTCAAGTTTTCCTAAAGGGTCTGCTCCTGGTGGTAGGTTAGTTTTTGGATGGGGGGTTTTTATAAATTTACCTTTATTATCTCTAGATCTAGGCATAAGCAAACATGACTTCTAAAATGATGAATTAAAATCAAATCTAATTTGTTATATATATATTATATATATATATATATATATATATATATTATATATAATTATATATATAATATATATATATATATATTATATAAATATATATATATATATATACTATATATATATAGATATATATAATATATTTTAAATCTCTAACTGCGCCTCCCCGGAAACAGTGCCAAAATTATGGTTAATCTAGGGTGCTAGATTAGACTAAATTAACGTCAACCAAGGTAGGTAAACTTAGAGGCACGTGTCTAAAGTCTATAGACCTAAAAGGATCTCATCTACCTAACTAAGTGTCTACTGTGACAGGCTACATCACTCCTTTACAGGAGATTGAAATATGTTTCCTTTCACACTTTAACACTCAGATCATCTAATTTAATTAACTGTTCTAAAGAAACAATGTGTTACTAGTCTGAGTTTTCAACCCTCTTACAAGGATATCACTCACAAAAGCTCTTTCCAGCTAACACACTAAACATTCATGAAAACCAAAAACTCTTTTAAGCACACTAAAACTCAAATGCATGAAAACGGAGTCCACAGAGATACTTTGAAATTCAATAGTCGATCAAATCTTTTACAAGATCTTGTTCAATAATCTAGCAATCGAATTCTCAAGCTATCACCATGAATCGTACAATAATACTTGCAAGAACTTCTAATGGAATCAATAAACTCACAGGCAAGAAAATAACATCAAATGCTATTCAACACTATTCAGATTTGAAAATGCTATGGAAATGAAAATAAAAGTATACCAATCTCCACGTAGGGCACGTCCACACTTCAATGGCACACTTAGGAAACTTCATGTTATGAAAACATTAATGCATAAGCACTGTAATGGTGAAACGATGCCTATAATTAAGTTCTGGAGATCAAATTACATGCAAGAGCAATGTTCTGGAAACAATACACAAGAACAACGTTCTGGAAACAATACGCAGTCTTTTAATCTGCTTGTCTACTATCCTCTGTTCACTAACTTTCCCTCTAGTCTATAATCGAATGTACATACATTATCATGCAGATGTTTATGCTTTTACAATCAAAAATATGATTTTTGTTTTTTTCTAATCTTAACTGATTTCCAAAACAAAACGAAATCAGTTTAGGTAACTCTGGCTTTTTGCTGCTTTTGTGACCAAAAAGGCTGGGTTTGACCAGCATTGACCATGTATCTAGGTGCTTTAGATTCGCTGTTGAATAGATCTTTCACCATGTATGTACATCCTAGATCACATTCCTATCCTCTGTTTTGATTTTCCTGCCATGCCACGTGTCACATCCATAAACATTACAGGAAGTCATGACATCCTGTAAATTTGTTGAAATAACTTTTTAACATAAAAATTCACAAATTAAATTTAATGTAAAATAACAACTATAATGCTTTGATTAATCAATTTCAATGGAGTATGAGGGGTTTATGGGAGAAAATGATAGACAAATGATGGATTTCTAGAAGAAAAGGATGGCAATGAAATGGTACCAACAATCCTCATGATAAAGCATTTCACCCGACATGAACATTTACGACCTCATGCTTTAGGGGGAAACTGTTATAGACATATTTGGGCACATCAACCCCAAACTCATATGTCAATGATATTAGGGCTCATCAACCCCTAATAGAGTTGTTACCCTAAAGAAACTTAGTCACTTGAATGCCTCATTCCCCAAACGTTTCATCTCAGAAATCATCCAGAAAGTGCCTAACACTGAACAATATTTGAAGGCCTTGTGTTAGAGTGAGATGCATCTCACTTGCTACACTGTCAAAATAAGATGCATCGTATTTTGGCCCTTTAGTAAGTGTGATGGGCAAGGTTAGACATATTTCTGGGACAGTTTGTTAGTTGGTTTCTCATGGAATCTTCTGGAAACTTCTCCTGTTCCACTTGCCTCTCTGAATTCGCCCAAGGATGACTAAGGGAACTAGGAAACCATCTCCAATTCCCCTCTCTTGTGGAACTAATTTCAACAAATGGAATGGAATTCATCATCCCCAATGATGACTCACCCTCTTGTGATCATCTATAAAAGGATCTCCCATCCAAGAGATCAAAAATGGTTGAATTATGGTGAACTGTAAGAAAGTGCTGCTAGTTTCAGTATTGAGGAGAGAGAATTGCATTATTGTTGGTGTGTTCTTGCTAATTCATGAGGTGAAGAAGGATTGAAGCAGGGAGGATTGTGATGGATCAGAAAACTGGGTTGTAATTCTCCTTATTATCAATAAAGTTCTTCGATATTTTTCCCAATTGATTGTGTTAACTGTAAATGCTTTCATATGTTCGTTATATCTCTGATTCTATAATGTTTATGTTGTGATAGATCACGGTGCTTTGATAGTTCTTTGTTGCTGTAGTTGTGTAGGTACTCTCCAAGCGTGTTAAATACGGGGGGGAGTTACAGGATCAGCCAAAGGAGAGGGAGATCAAGTGAGGATCAAGCGAAAGTTCCAGGTTGGTCCTCTACAATGTTTCTCTTATCTATCACTCATAGGAAAGATCATTAAATTGATTTAATCTGTTGTTTCTAGGATAGCTACCAAACCTAGAGGGTTAGTCGTTTGAAAAGACACTAATTTTCCCAGAAACAATGGATCTAAATGTTCAAGGCGTAAATCGGGCCAACCTAAAAGAGGAATGTCTGGTTCTCATGGCTGACACACAACAACAAACAAATTAATATTAAAGTTGTAGTAAAGGTGAAGAGGAGGAGAGAAAGGAGAGAATTCAATGTATAGGGCCGCCAACAGAATCCTAAGAAACAATGTTCTAGAATAAATATGGAAGAGGGAGAAGATGAAAGAGCAACAGGAGTGGAGCGCTAGTAAGAGTTTTAGGCCATATACTCATGGGCACATTTGTATCCAAAATCTTAAGAAAATATGTGCACATTACAGGTACTTAAGTAAATATATATCTAACATATTTACTGTTTCTAATTGGTAACAAATATACAATCATGAACAAGGGAGAAACTGACAACTTCATCCCACTATTTTAGAGACAAAAAAACATATATGGAATAATATTACAGAGGGGAAAACATACTGCACATTGCCATGATTGGAATCACCAGAGAGTTTCATTAATACTTAGAGGGTCCAAATAACCAGTCCATTACATTCATCATGTGTCACTCTGATCCCTTTGAACAAGGAAACTAGAACCAAAATGGAACCCAAGAATTCAGACAACTCAGGTGCAAAATTCTGGAACAACTATTAAGTGTTTCTCTCCCTTATTTATACAGAGAATGGGGGCTTTGAATCATATTTACAAACATCTCAGCCCAGGGCCAACTATTAGATTCACTAGTTGTCTAAGCCTATGATAACTCTGCTGCCCAAAATGATTACAATCGGCATTTGATTCTTTTCTGTAAAATTCAAGAAAAACAGAAAACTATAAGGAAAATTGGCTAATAGTGAGGAAAATGTTCCTGTTATGGCCTCTAATCAGGCCACATCTCTTCTATGATGTGCCTTTCCGGCTGTTGGGCCGGTTCCTGTCGCTTTCACCTTCACTTCTTTGGTCCAACCATATTCCTGTCACATTACGCCTCATACTGTAGAGTAGGGAGTGGATTGACTGTGAGTTGCCTGTTATAGACTAGAAGTGGAGAATGTCTTCGAAGTACTTCCATGTGTATCTAAGTGGAACCCCATGCTGTGCCATTAAACTTATTGAGTCCCCATACCTTCATTTACTATTCGAAGATGTGCAACGAAACAGTCGAATTCTTTTATGAGGCCATTTTTATCCTAGATTTATTGTTTCAGAGGTTTCCACATGATTGTCCCATATTGCTCTCCAACTGCTCCATGCCTTCATTTAATACCTCATCTATCAATCCATATGCCTAAAACACCCTCGCTGTCCCATGGAGTGGAAGCAAAATATACATTTTAATGTTCGTTGATCGGGGCCATTGATTCGGGTTGATTCAACTTGGGTCGTTGATCTGGGCCTGTTAGTATTGTAATCACAAGTCAGAAGGGAGTCTAGCGGAGGAGGGAGTTATGTGTTTGTGTGATCCCCGATTATGATATCGCAATCAACAGGAAGGTGGAAATATTGCAATAGGTAGGGAGGACCTTATCGCAATCGGCGGGTGGAGAAGGGACCTAGATATGACAATCGGCGGGGAAATTTCGATATGCGATATCAGAGGAGTTTGCTATATTGCAATCGGTGGGTATAGAAGGGACTTACATATGAAAAACGGCGGGGAAATTGCAATATGTGATATCAGCGGAGTTTGCGATATCGCAATCAGTAGGCAAAGAAGGGACTTAGATATGAAAATCGGCGGGGAAATTGTGATATGCGATATCACAATTGTCGGGCGAAGAAAATATTTATTGTAGTAGGCGAGAAAATTTTCCATGTGCAATATCACAATCTCAAAAGGAAAAGGAAGATGGGCGGGTATGTATTTTAAAGAAAAATGGGCCGATAGTGATAAAGTTTTGTGGGTCCTAGCCTTTTAAAAGGCCTTCAATATGTTTTGTGAAGGTTTTTAAAGATATTTCAAAGGGGAATGAGGAAACACAGCTAGAGTTGGAAATGGTTTACCTCGGCTAGAGTTAAAAAGAAACAATTTGGAACCCTCTTTTGCAGTGAGTGACAACATTGGCTCCAATTGGGGACAATGCCTTATTGGCAAGGTGTTGAGAACTTACAGACTAGTAGTCTTCACCATTGGGCATGGAGTCAGAAATAATGAGTCTATACAACCAGAAAATCTCCATGGGACTTTATCTGTTGGGAGTCCTTTCCGTATTTAGTTGAAATGAAGAAATAAAAATTCTACTTGGAAACTAAATTCTCAGCTAGTGAGCTTATTTATATACAATTCCTACCTATGTACAGGGCTTAATTCACCTAAGTGAGTTCAACCCTCCAATGGAGCTAGGCCAGCATTAGAGTACTGGTCCGTATGCCTCCGTGCTGCTAAGATTTAAAAAACAAAAAAAGCATGCACCATGAAAAATATGCAAATAAGAAGAGTGATGCATACTCCAGAAACAACCTCTGATGCTGACCAAAGAATGTGCTCATCTAATTAGTTACAAGTTCATGGACCTGACAAGGAAAATTTACATCTGCCTTATTTTCATACACAATATGCTGATCAATATCTTCTTGGTCAGGGAAATTTCAAATATTGTTCGACTCCTCAGTTGGAGAACTGACAGTTTCCAACTTCAGCAATAGCCTCGTGATGGAAAACATCAGGTGATATCCCATGAGAGTGGTTGAGTACCCCCTCTCTCCTTAGTGAATTCATCTAGAATTCACAGGTTGTATTCAACAGAGCAGTGGTTGTTGAAGGCCCAATTTTAGCCTGTAACATATATTTGTGGGACACTAATCTCTCAATCGTTTCTAGTAGTTGCATGTATTATCTATATTAATAAAATAAGGTTGAGTTTAAAACATGTGTATCTTGTCTATTCTTCATTTGAAGTTTACAATTTCAGTTTTTGTTGCTAAATTTGTGGCTCAATTTGTGCAAATGCTTTAAGGAATTAACAGCTTAAATTTCTGAAGCACTTTTTCGGTAACATTGTATTTGAAACATAACAATGGTATAACAGTTGAGCTGCAGATTGCATTTTCTAGTTTAGCCCATAAATGGATGGTTTAATTTGTGCAAATTGTTATTTAAATTGACGACATAATTTTTAGAAGAAATTTCCAACAAAATTTATATTTGGGACATTTACATCTTTTGTATCATTCTTTTCTGTTACAGTGTTTTACATACGTTTACAACTATGCTCATAGATTTATTATTCAGAAATATGTTATATGAATTGTTATTTAATATTTCTAGCGTGGCTTATACTCATTAGTGATTGACACAGGTTAGATTAACTAGGCCTAAACCGGTTCTTGGATATTGTCTTTATCAGGTGGGCCTAAGAACTAAACTGACCCGGTGTAGCAGTACAGTATCTGGCCTTTACTCTTTCTATGTTTCCAATACTAGTTAATTGTTTAGTGCATAAATAACAATGTAGATGCAATTCAATTCTCCTGAAGTTGTGGTCATCTGAATCTTCTTTTTGTACTACGACCAATATTATAAAGGTACAAGACCCAAATTCCCTTGCGACCTACTAGCTGTCGTTCTATGATATATATATATATATATATATTATATATATATATATATATATATATATATATATATATATATATATATATATATATATATTATATATATATATATATATATATATATATGCTTGATTGATTCTAACTTAGTGCTATGTCGATTGTGGAATCTAACCTGTTTCTCATTATGCTTCTTTTATAAGTAAATCAAACAAAAAACTTACACTGTAATGAGAAAGAAATCTTCTTCACATTTCTTTCACACAATGATTAATATAATTTTGCCAACTTAATTTTCACTTATTTTATGTTATGTTTATTTACAGAAAAATCTCTAAGTTTTCTTTTCAGGCAATGATTATTTCCATTACATAAATTCCTATAGGAATCGCTCTATTATGAAATGAAAAGAATACACTATTTTGTCCTAGAGGAAACATAGGAAAGTAAATAGATTACTCATATGTCTAGTTTGATATAGTCGAGGAATTCACTAAGGGAGCAGACCACTCCTTCCAAACCAACGAGAATGGAAATTACGTCTAATTCTCCCCTGAGCCTTTCCACCTTCCAGAACAATTTATAGATAACAACCTAGAGTGGTATGTTCTTGGACATCAAGACCACACCACTCCAATCTAGAACTCATAAACTCATAAGTTTGTTCTTAAGAGCTCCATTGGATCTCAGTCCAGCACCAAAACACCTTAATCTGGGAGTTTCTTGTCTCATATTAACAATGTATTGTTCAAGGTATTGATTTCATTCTCTTTTTCTATCAAGTTTCCTCTAGCTTTTGATCCTACCTTCCTTGGCTTCTTTTCCCACTGAGAATTTTTATCTCTAGGGAAAGAGAGTAACTATCTTCTAATTGTATGGTAAATGAAAATTTTCATCTAGGGTCTTTTCCTATTGAATTCCAAGACCCATATTAACCTTTAAGATAAATTAAAATAAAACCTTCAAAATTAAAATTCTTGTTAGGCTCTTTGTCCGCTTGGCCCATAAGTTACCTAGTCTGGTGCAGTAAAAGTAAATAAAAATAAATAAACAAATATTTACAGTAACTAGGGGTGTTACATATCCCACTCCCTTGTCCGAAACACTTTTCTTGATGTTCATTCTTTCCCTTTGAACAGGTCAGGATATGCCTCTCACACAAAGCTCTCGTCGTCCCAGGTGGTCTCTTTTAGGCTAAAGTGTCTCCAATGCACTTTAACCTGGGTGATGACTCGCCTTCGTAACATTACTTCTCTCTGATCAATGATAGACAAAGGCTCTACCAGGAACTCTCCGTCCAGTTCAACTTGTTCCATAATCATAAAACTATCATTAGTTAATGTTAATAATCAAACAAAAGATAAACACACACACACACACATATCAAAATTCAATGTTGATTTCTTTTATCTACACATCTTGTCAGTTAATGATATGTCTAGGATCATATACATACTTTTTCAACAATGAGACATGGAACACATTATGAACTCATATATGACTGGGTAGTGCTAACTGGTATGCTACAGGTCCAATTCTTTCCAAGATCTGGAAAGGGACACAATATCAGGGGGTGAGATTTTCATAACCACCCCACCTCAAGGTTCTCTTTTTAGGTTTAACTTGTATATAGACATGATCCCCAACTTGGAATTCTCTATAAGTCCTTTCCTTGTTTGCATAAGCACTTTGTCTGTTTTGAGAAACCTTTAAATTATGTCAAACCTTTCTTATAGTCTACTACATTTCTGCTAACATATCATGTCCTAAATATTAAATTTATCTCCGGGTTGCTACAATTTGTAAGGGTCCTACATCTCCTTCCATATAATACTTCAAATGAATTAATTTTTAGTGATTCATGATAATTTTTGTTATATGAAAATTCAACCAGGTGAATATATTCTTCCCATTTGGTTGGTTGTTGCATGGAATACATTCTTCACATGTCCTCAAGCACATGATTTACTCGTTTGGTCTGGCCATATTTTTGTGGATGATATGCAATATTGAATTGAACTTGGGTGCCTAATCTAGTAAAGAGAGCTTTCCAAAATGCATAAGTAAATTTTACATCCCTATCTGAAATTACCACCTTAGGCATGCCATGTAATCAAAATATTTCTTTCATAAAGATATCAAAAATTTGAACATGAATGAAATGGGATACTTTACTGAACTTATCCACCACAACCATAATTGAACCATTATGATTCCTTGATCTACGTAGACCTGTTATAAAATCTAATGCAATAGTTTCCCATTTCTACTCAGGAACGGGTAATGGGTGGAGCAGACCAGCTGGGTGCTAGTGTTCAACGTTAACTTGCAGACACTCCAAACACTTGGCTAAATATCCTATATTAATTTCCTTCCTCATACGAGGCCAAAATTAGTCTTTATTTATTGTAGAAACTAATTTTTGATATCAGGGATGGGCAACATAGGGACTTTGTGAAACTCATCCAAAATTATTAGTCTAACAAACAACTAATTACGAACATATATCCTTCCCATAAAGGTCAATAATTTTTCTTTATTTTCACTATATTTAGAGTGATTTTTAGGGTTGCTCACTTGTTTGGCTTTCTTCCATAGAAATTTATACTTTGGATATTTTTGGGTAGCCTCTTTAATTTGATCAGAAAAAATAAATTCTATTTGACTATTGGAAATTTCATATACACAATGTTCCTACCTACTTAATGCATCAATCACTTAGTTTTATTTCCCTTTTAAATTCTTGATATCAAATTCAAATTCACTAAGAAAGGAAATCCATCTTGACTGATGTGAATTAAGGCTAGGTTATTTGAAAAATCTAGTTAAACTACTATGATTAATCATTACCAAAAACATTTTTCCCAACAAATAATGTCTCCATACCTTCAGTGCATGAATTACAGTGGTCAATTCTAAATCATAAGTAGAGTATCTCTGCTCATGCACCTTTAGTTTTTGAGACTCATAGGCTATTACTCTTACTTCCTTCATCATTACTCCCCCTATTCCTTCTTGGCACACAATGATGCAAACTACAAATTCCTTTTCTTAGGCAAAAATATTTAACACTGGGGCAATATTCAATAAATGTTTCAGTTGTTTGAAACTCTTTTGGAAGTCAATTGTCCACTTGAAGGTTCTTCCTTTCTTCTGCAAAGAATTTATAGGATAAGAAATTTTATAAAACCCCTCTATAAAATGATGATATTACCCCTCTAGGCCCATAAAGTATTAAATGCCAGCAATGCTTTTGGGGACATGCCATTCCATAATGGTTTCAATTTTTACGGGGTCTACAACTATTCCTTCTACTGAAATCATATGACCCAAATATTGTATTTGATCATTATAAAAATCACATTTACTATACTTAGCATATAGTGTCTAGTCAATTTAACGTCTTAAATTGCTCTACATAAATTATCAATCTGGGTATCATAAACTGATGAAGTGTGGTGCACTATATGTGCTTAGTTAACCTTTTCTCTCATTTCGTTGTTTTATATTTTATGTTGTTTTTGGGGGTTTTGTTTCTTATTCTTAAGGAAAGTAATCTAAGAAACAAAGGTTATGCTTCTAGGTGAAATCTCTAAATGTTAATGGACAGTTAAATCTAATGACTTCTAATGTTAGAATCTAATTTCTAAAGAAAGGAGAAAATGAAACAAATCAAAACTTTGAACAGTTATATTAATCTAAGCTGGCAAAATGTCTATGAAATGAAAGCAAAAATGATAATAGCTAAATGAGGTCCAAGAAAGCAAAAAATAAAACTACTGCAATTAATCTAAAGGCAAAAATAAAACTAAAACTGACTTTAAACTAATGATCAGCAAGTAATCTCGTCTATTTCACCTTAGGAAGTTAAGCTATTTATGATTTACCAACCTTGTTTTTGCAAGTGTAGCAGACAGCTTAACTTCCACCTCAGCCAACTCTTCTGATTCTCCATCCTCTGTGATTCCTTCCCATAATTACCACAAACCAAATGTAAAGAATAAGACTGTTGTAACAAGATGAGTCCATTTCCGAGATAAAATATTTGGTGCAGCCTAGCCGAAAAATACAGAGATCACAGTCATAATATATAGAGCTGCAAGAGATTCAACCAAATAGACCACGGCATCCACCTTGGCATAAGAAAGTACGAGTTAAAAACGGAAGGCGTGAGACGTGGTGGACTGACATAATAAGGTATGAGTTAAAAATGGAAGGCATTAAGTTGGGAGCAATAACAACACAGCCGGACTTGATCCAATCTCTGCAACGTGTAAATAATTCAAGAGAAAAGTCTTTGGATACATAATGTAGTTAGCCGTAACTAAAGTACAAGTCAGGAGAGAAACCGTTAGTGATTAAAGTCAAGATTGAATGCTAGCACACAAGATTGAGGTGTGGCATAAACAATATTGAGGCATGGCATAAACAACAAATTGTTCATCAATTCAATTTTCGTTTTCCTCTCTTGCAGCATGCAAACATGGGCTTCAAAGAACTAAAAAATTCTCTCCAACTGCTGCAAATTTCTTAAAACGATTTTTTGGGTTATCTAATTTACCCTATTTCTAAAAAACCCATGTTTTATTTTTCCCTAATTCATTTTTGTTTGGCCAGATCGTGCAGTTGAAGTTTGACATTTTTTCTGTTTTGCGTTTTGGTGGATTACTGTGGTTGAATTTCTCATTTGCAGGTCTGCTGTTGGTGAGCGTCTTGGAAAATTCTTGCAGAAGTGTTATGAGTAGCCATAGTTTTGATAAGTTACCACATGGAGATTTGCTTTGATTTTATGCGCTTGGAGATAACATCTATCCGTTAGATTTACCTAAATCAAAACACTAGTTTATGTAATTTTGATCTGCCGAGTTTGCATTTTGAAATTCAACTATTGAGCTCAGATCTAATGGAATAAACTTTATATTGCAGGTTTGTTGAAGGCGACATTAAGGATGAAGCATCAATTTTCCGTAGCTACATGTCGCAATTTATTTTCTTGGACCTTTGTTTCACTGTTTTGACCCTTCATTTATTGTTTATACTCCAGTGCAATCACCTGTTACACTTCATTTCGTTTGCCAAAAAGAAAACTTTTATTTCCTTAGCCCTACGTGGTTTTCATGGAGTTGGTTTTTAATTTTATTTGTTTTGTTGTTTTTGTTTTAACAGGTTGAATTTGTTTGTTTCTAAAACTTACTTGGGTGTGTGGTTTTTTTAATTGTTTTATTGATTTTATTTATTTATTGATTTTTTTAATAAAATTACATATGTTATATTTCCAAAAATTAAAAATATACATATATATTTTACTAAACAAAATAATAAAATTTATTATATTTTTCTTTAAATTGTTTTGTTAATAAAACTATATGTTATACTTTCAGAAATTAAAAATATACATATATATTTCATTAAACAAAACAATGATTTTTTTTATTCTATTTTTTTTTGATTTGTTATTAAAATTATATATATATTTTCAAAGATTTAAAATAATACATATATATTTATTGAACAAAACAATTTATTAAAATTAAAGTTTTTCATTGAATCAAATGAGATGATGAAGTTTATTTTGTCCTTTTTTTTTAACATAAAAAATTATTTTTTCTGATCCTCCAAATCACACAACGTGCAGGAGGAGAGCATACTCAAGAAATTATTAAAAAAAAAATAGATGTAAGAAATAAGGTCTCCTAATTACACTTCCTCGGTAACGGCACCAAAATGTCTAGTCAATTTAATGTCTTAAATTGATCGACATAAATTATCAATCTGGGTATCGTAAACTGATGAAGTGTGGTGCATCGTATGTGCTTAATTAACCCTTTTTCTCCCTTCATTATTTTATAGTTTATGTTGTTTTTGGGGGTTTTGTTTCTTATGCTTAAGGAAATTAATCTAAGAAATAAAGGCTATGCTTCTAGGCGAAATCTCTAAATGTTAATGGACAATTAAATCTAATGACTTCTAATGTTAGAGTCTAATTTCTAAAGAAAGGAGAAAATGAAACAATCAAAACTTTGAACAGTTAGATTAATCTAAGCCGGCAAAATGTCTATGAAATGAAAGAAAAAATGATAACAACAAAATGAGGTCCAAGAAAGCAAAAATAAAACTAGTGCAATTAATCTAAAGGAAAAACTAAAACAGAAACTGACTTTAAACTAATGATCAGCAAGTAATCTCGTTTATAAACATAACATTTTTCCAATTAGCTTGAAGATCAGCCATTAACTAAAGGCTCCGGAAATATTGGCTTATAACACGAGAAAATGACATTAAATTATCTAACTCTAAACTAATGAACAACAAGTAAACTCATTTATAAACATAACACTTCGCCAATAAGCTTGAAGATCAGTCATCAACTAAAGGCTCCAGAAATATTTGCTTATAACATGAGTGACTATATTAAGAAAGAAAAGGTACTGAACAGCAAGAAAATCTCATTCATAAACTCAATATTTCGCAAATTAGTTTGAGTATAAACCATCAACAAAAGGCTCTGGAAATATTTGTTTATGTAATGAGTGACTATTCTAGTGAAATTGAAATGGAAAGTAAATACAAAACATGTAAAGGAAAACTAATCTACTGTGTGCTCTAATTCTCCAATCACCAATTGGGAAATACTTCCTTGGACTATTTTGTTAAGCATAGATTACACAGTTAGATAAATCTACAATCAACCGGTTGAACATACTTGCATGAATTAAAATTGCACGAATGGAAAATCTAAACTACCAAACTTGAAAGCAATAAAATGATATACTTGAATGAAATCAAAACAAAACTACAAAATAAAATCTACTCTACCTTACATTCTCATATGCTCCATGACATCTACTTCACATCTCCTTCCATGTTGAGAACATCAAAGCTTTATTCAAATTCTTCAAAATTACAAAGTACAACAAAGCTCTTCAAAGCTTTCCAAAACTTCTAAGACTAAAAAGCTACCAAATGAAGGAGAGAGATCTCCTATTTATACAAAAAGATGAGAATTCATCTCATTAATGAGAGTCCATGAATCTCTCCAGCTACCTCTAGAGTCCTAATCAAAATAGGAAATGATAAGGCACATGTCTTCATAGAGTTTCAATACAAATAGGAAATGTGACACATATCCTCATGATCCCATGATCTTCTCCATTCAAATTCGAATTTGGCCTTAGGGTGCCATATAAAGGTCTTCTAGAAGCCTCCTTTTGACCTACACATGTCAACAATCTCAATCCACTTGTTAGGCATAAGCATATGCACATTATTTTCTAATTTTTAACCATAAATTCACTTAAAAATGATAAGAATTAATAAAGTTTGGAAAAACATAAATGCGACCCAATGATAATGAAAGTGAGATGAATGTAGTGACATGGTAGTGAAATAGAAGTGAAATGGAGGTGATATAATGAATATAATAGTGAAAGTGTAATGGAAATGAATGACAATTTCAAGAACCAACATATAGTTCATGTTCTTTTAACACCTTCAACACTATTCGTAAATTTTCCTTACATTCCTCTAAGTTCCTCGAATAGATAAGAATATCATCTATAAATATGAAGACAAGTTTGTCTAATTACGGGTGAAAATACCATTCATCATACTCATAAATGTCGTTGGTGTTGTTTTCGCTTTTAATGGAACCCGGAGCACAAGTGCTTGAAGAGACATAGAAAGGTTCCTAGAGGCTTCCTCTAGGTTGATTGCAGACCAGTGCAAAGGACATCTTAAATAGTGGAGTGCATTTGATATTATCTGAGGGATTAGTTACACTCCAATTGTCACGAAGTTTTAAAAAGAGAATAAAAGGGGGATTGGTTCAATCTTCCTTCCTGAAGGTAAATTCAAGCTAATACATGGATCTAAATGTTCAGGGGGTAAATCGGGCCAACCTAAAAGAGGAATGTATGGTTCTCGTGGCCGACACACAAAAACAAACAACTTAATATTGCAGTTGTAGTAAAGGTGAAGAGGAGGAGAGAAAGGAGAGAATTCGATGCACAGGGCTGCCAACAGAATCCTAAGAAACAATGTTCCAGCAGAAATATGGAAGAGGGAGAAGATGAAAGAGCAGCAGGAGTGGAGCGCTAGTAAGATTTTTAGGCCATATACTCATGAGCACATTTGTATCCAAAATCTTAAGAAAATATGTGCACATTATAGGTACTTAAGTAAATCTATAGCTAACATAGGTATTGTTTCTACTTGGTAACAAATATACAATCATGAACAAGGGAGAAACCGACAACTTCATCACACTATTTTAGAGACAAAAAAACATATATGGAATGAGATTACAGAGGGGAAAACATATTGCGCTTTTCCATGCTTGTAATCACCAAAGAGTTTCACTAATACTTGAAGGGTCCAAATAACCAGTCCATTACATTCAGCATGCGTCACTCTGATCCCTCATGAAGAAGGAAATTAGAAACAAAAAGGAACCCAAGAATTCAGACAACTGGGGTGCAAAATTCTAGAACAACTATTAAGTGTTTCTCCCCCTTATTTATACAGAGAAAGGGGGTTTTGAATCACATTTACAAAATATCTCAGCCCAGGGCTAGTTGTCAAATTGACTAGATGTCTAGGCCCACGATAACTCTACTGCAAAAAATGATTACAATTAGGATTTGATTACTTTCTTTAAAACTCAAGAAATACTGAAAACTATAAGGAAAATTGGTTGATTGTGAGGAAAATATCTTCCATTTGTTCCTGTTATGGCCTCTAATCAGGCCACATCTCTGCCATGATATGCCTTTCTGGCTATTGGGTTAGTTCCAGTCACTTTCACCTTCACTTCTTTGTTCTAGCCATGTTCCTACCACATTACACCTCGTACTCTAGAGTAGGGAGTGCATTGATGTGAGTTGCCTAAACTAGCAGTGGAGAACGTCCTGGAGGTACTTCAATTTGTATCTGAGTGGAACACCATGTTGTGCCATTAATATTCTTGAGTCCCCATACCTTCATTTACTCTCCAAAGATGTGCAACGAAACAATCGAATTCGTTTCTAAGGCCATTTTTGTTCTTGGTTTCCTGTTGCAGAGGTTTCCACAGGATTAGCCCATATCGCTTTCCATCTACTCCATGCCTTCATTCAATACATCAACTATCAACTCATACACTGAAAAATACCCTCATCATCCCACTGAGGGGAAGTGAAATATACATTTTAATGTTAGTTGATCGAGGTTGGCTCAACCTCGGTTGTTGATCTGGGCCTGTTGGTATCAGAATGACAAGTTGAAAGGGATTTTAGTGGAGGAGGGAGTTTTGTTTTTGTGTGATCCGTGATTGCGATATCACAATCGGCAGGGGGAAGATTTATTGTGATTGGGGCAGAGGACCTTATCGCGATCGACAGGAAGGTGGAAATAATACGATCCACGGGGAGGACCTTATCGCAATTGGTCGGCAGAGAAGGGAATTGGATATGACAATCGGTGGGGAAATTGAGATATGTGATATCGGAGGAGTTTGTGATATTGCAATCGGCGAGTAGAGAAGGGACTTAGATATGACAATCAATGGGGAAATTGCGATATGGGATATTGGTAGAGTTTGTGATATCGCAATCCGTGGGCGGAGAAGGGACTTAGATATGAAAATCGGTGGGGAAATTATGATATATGATATCGGTGGAGTTTGCAATATCGAATCGCCGAGAAGAGAAAAAAATTATTGCGATAGGGGGAAAACTTTGCGATGTGCGATATCGCAATTGCAAAAGGAAAAGGAAGACGCGCGTGTATGTATTGGAAAGGAAAATGGGCTAATAGTGATAAATTTTTGTGGGTCCCTGCCTTTTAAAAGGCCTTCAGTATGTTTTATGAAGCTTTTTCAAGATATTTCAAGGGGGAATGAGGAAACATGCCTAGAGTTGGAAAAGGGTCATCGTAGCTAGAGTTAAAAAGAAACAATTTGGAACCCTCTTTTGTAGTGAGTGACAACATTGGCTGCAACTAGGGACAATGCCTTGCTGGAAAGGTACTGAGAACCTACAAACTAGTAGTCTCCACCATTGGGCATGGAGTTAGAAATATAATGAGCATATACAACTAGAAAATCTTCATGGGACTTTATCTATTGGAAGTCCTTTCCTTATTTAGCTAAAATGCAGCAATATAAATTCTACCTGGAAACTAAATGCTCAGCTAGTGAGCTTATTTGTATACAATTCCTACCTATGTATGGGGCTCAATTCACCTAAGTGACTTAAACCCTCCAATGGAGCCAGGCCAACATTAGAGTATTGGTCTGTATGCCTCTGTGTTGCTGAGATTTAAAAAACAAAACAAGCATGCACCATGAAAAATATGCAAATAAGAAGCTTGATGCATACTCTAGAAACAACCTCTGATGTTGACCAAAGAATGTGCTCATGTAATTAGTTACAGGTTCATGGAACTAACAAGGAAAATTTTCATCTGCTGATCAATATCTTCTTGGTCAGGGAAATTGCAAATTTTGTTCGGCTCCTCAGCTTTAGATTTTTCAAGAAAATCTTGTTGTTGGAAGCCTTCTCCCCACTTGTTGGTAAGCCACTCCCTTTGAACATCTGCAACCATCTCATCCTCCTCTGAATAATATGAATCATAAATCGGAGGGGGTTCTTGATCTTTTCCTCTAGGTGGAGGATGTGCATTGTAAAATGGAGCCTCTTTGCTGACCTCCTGGCGAGCCTCCTCTTCTTGTGCATCTTCAGATGACTGGGATTGTTGTGGCTCTGCATCACTTGACTCTCCATCAGAGTCATATGCATCATAGGAAGGAGAAACATCTAATTCAGTTGAATAAGACCTCTGAGGATTTATTTGTATCTCGATGATGTTTCCTTCTTTGCATTCTTGGTCATTGAGTGATACTTCTTGATGTGCGTAGATGTTTTCTTGGAGCGAAGCTCCATAAACATCTTCAGCAGGGTCATAAATTATATGAATATCTTCATCATTAAAATGTGTGCAACAATCTTCAAACATAGCATTCAATGGATATAATATTTTGCAATAATTATGGAATTCTATATGAAAACATTTTAAAGACGATATGCTGCCATGAGGTATTGTTCTATACCAAATTCTAAAATCGTCTTCTAAAGAGTACATGAACAATTTCTTTCACCCATCTTCAAAAATAATACTCTGTTGTTCCATGCATTCATCAAAATCTTTAAGGTGCTGGTCCGACCTTCTATCTGTGTTTCCACTAAATCTAGGCAAATAGGTAATCCATTCATGAAACATAGGGACATGATTGGGATAACCAGTAATAGAAGAAAAATTCAGTGGGGAAAATTGGTTGGCGAGGAATGCAGGAATGGCCATTTTGAAAACCTTCCTAGATGAGTGATTTTAGGTTCAACGGTAGGGGAATTTTTTGGCTGCTTTAGCATCAGAGTGAGTACGAGGCTTCTTGAAAGTCACAATGATCAAATAGAGATATGGGCAGTGGATTCACCAAGATGTTTACCATAAGACTGAAACAGTGGAGTTGCCAAGGTGAGAGACATTCAACCCAAACTTCCCTTTCTCACCTAATAGAGGGAATGTAAAATATTTATCATACCTAGGGAAAAATATTCTAATCCATTCCCTAGCGATGATGCTAGAAAGATGTTGTTGCTTTTAATGGCACCTGGAGCACAAGTGCTTCGGGAGACATAGAAAGCTTCCTAGAGACAACCTTTGGGTTGATTGCAAACCAGTTCCTAGGATATCATAAATAGGGGAGTGCATTTGAGATTATCTAAGGTATTAGTTACAATTCCATTATCACAAAGTTTTGAAAAGATAATAAAAGGGGGCTTGGTTTAATCAACATTCATGAAGGTAAACTCAAGCTAATACATGGATCCAAATGTTCAGGGGGTACATTGGGCCAACCTCAAAGAGGAATGTACAGTTCTGGTGGCTGTCACACAGCAACAAGGAGCTTAATATTGAAGTTGTAGTAAAGGTGAAGAGGAGGAGAGAAAGGAGGGAATTTGATGCATAGGGCTCCCAACAGAATCCTAAGCAACAATGTTCCAGCAAAAATATGGAAGAGGGAGGAGATGAAAGAGCAACATGAGTGGAGCGTTAGTCAGAGTTTCAGGCCATATACGCATGGGCACATTTGTATCCAAAAGCTTAAGCAAATATGTGAACATTACAGGTACTTAAGTAAATATGTAGCTAACATAGGTACTGTTGCTACTTAGTAACAAATATAAAATCATGAACAAGGAAGAAACCAACAGCTTCATCACACTATTTTAGAGACAAAAAAAATATATGGAATGAGATTACAGAGGGGAAAACATACTGTGCATTGCCATGATTGGAATCACTAGAGATTTTTATTAATACTTAAAGGGTCCAAATAACCAGTCCATTACATTCAAAATGCATCGCTCTGATCCCTCATGAACAAGGAAATTAGAAGAAAAATTGAACCCAAGAATTCAAACCACTCGGGTGAAAAATTCTAGAACGAATATTAAGTGTTTCTCCCCCTTATTTATACAGAGAAGGGGGGATTTGAATCACATTTACAAAATATCTTAGCCTAGGACCAACTTTCAGATTGACAAGTTGTCTAAGCCTATGATTGCTTTGCTGCCCAAAATGATTACAATCAGGATTTGATTCTTTTCTCTAAAATGAAAGAAATATAGAAAACTATAAGGAAAATTGGTTGATAGTGAGGAAAATATCTCCCAATTTTTCTTATTATGACCTTTGGTCAAGCTGCGTCTCTCCCATGATGTGACTTTCTAGCTGTTGGGTCGGTTCCTATTGCTTTCGCCTTCACTGATTTGGTCCAACCATGTTCATGCCACATTACGCCTCGTACTCTGGAGCAGGGAGTGGATTGATTGTGAGTTTCCTGCTACATACTAGAAGTGGAGAACGTCTTGGCAGTCCTTTGTTGTGTATTTGAGTGGAACCCCATGCTGTGCCATTAATCTTCCTAGGTCCCCATACCTTCATTTACTCGTCGAAGATGTGCAACGAAATAGTTGAATTCATTTCTAAGGTGATTGTTGTCTTGGGTTTCTTGTTGCGGAGGTTTCCACAGGATTAGCCCATATTGCTCTCCAACTGCTCTATGCCTTCATTTAATACCTCAACTGTTGTTCCATACATTGAAAAATACCTCGATGTCCCACTGAGCAGAAGTGAAATAGAAATTTTAATGTTCGTTAAACGGGGTCGTTGATTCGGGCTTATTAAATCTCATTCGTTGGTTTGTGCCTGTTAGTATTGCAATCGCAAGTCGGAAGGGAGTTTAGTGGAGGAGCGAGTTATGTTTTTGTGCAATCCCAGATTGCGATATCACAATCGGCCAAGGGAGGATTTATTGCAATTAGCAGAGAGGAATTTATCGTGATCGGTGGGAAGGTGGAAATATTGCGATTGGCGAGGAGGACATTATCGCAATCGATGGGCAGAGAAGGGACTTAGATATGACAATTGGTGGGGAAATTGCGATATGTGATATCGGTGGAGTTTGCAATATAGAAATTGGTCGGCGGAGAAGGGACTTAGATATGACAATCAGTGGGGAAATTGTGATATGCGATATTGGTGGAGTTTGTGATATCACAATCGGCAAATTTTGCGATATTGCAATCAGTAGGAAACGGAAAATTTTATTGCGGCAAGCGGGAAACTTTGCGATTCGCGACATCACAATTGAAAAAGGAAAAGGAAGACGAGTGGGTATGTATTTCAAAGTAAAATGGGCCAATAACGATAAATTTTTATGGGTCCCAGCCTTTTAAAAGGCCTTTGGTATGTTTTATGAATGTTTTTCAAGATATTTCAAAGGGGAATGAGGAAACACGACTAGATTTGGAAAAGGGTTACTGCAGCTAGAGTTAAAAAGAAACAATCTAGAACCCTCTTTTGCAGCGAGTGACAACATTGGCTCCAACTGGGGACAGTGCCTTGCTGGCATGGTGCTGAGAACCTGCAAACTAGTAGTCTTCATCATTGGGCATGGAGTCAGAAATATAATGAGTATATACAACTAGAAAATATTCTTGGGACTTTATCTAATGTGAGTCCTTTCCTCATCAAACTAAAATGCAGAAATAAAAATTCTACCTGGAAACTAAATGCTCAGCTAGTGAGATTATTTATATACAATTCCTACCTATGTAAAGGGCTCAATTCACATAAGTGAGTTCAACCCTCCAATGGAGCCAGGCCAGAATTAGAGTACTAGTCTGTATGCCTCCGTGTTGCTAAGATTTAAAAAACAAAACAAGCATGCACCATGAAAAATATGTAAATTAGAAGCTTGATGCATACTCCAGAAACAACCTTTGATGCTAACCAAAGAATGTTAGGTCCCTATACTACTGTAGCCCCTATTATTATTAGTGTAACCTCCTTATTGTATTGTTTTTCCTGTGTAGTCCCCATGTTGTTATTATTGTGCCTCATAGAAGCCCACTATTGTTATTGTTGTGCCCCTACAATATTATTGTTATGCAGGCTCTGATTATATTGGGACCTCTTAGACTCCTCTATATAGAAAGGAGGTCATGTCATTTGTATCACCGACGAATTATTCATTTGTGTAATGTAAAGGAGGTTTTCCCCTCGAACAAGCTGATTTTGAAGTTGTTGATCTATCTTTTCTTCTATTTTGTGAGATGGTTACATAACAAAGAATGTGCTCAGGTAATCAACTACAGGGTCATGGATCTGACAAGGAAAATGTGCAGCTTCCTTATTTTCATACACAGTCTACTAATCAATATCTTCTTGGTTAGGGCAGTGGCAAATATTTTTTGGCTCCTCTGCCTTAGATTTTTCAAGAAAATCTTGTTGCTAGAAGCTTGCTCCCCACTTGCTGGTAAACCACTCCCTTTGAACATCTGTGGCCATCTCATCCTCTTCTGAATAATATGAATCATAAATTGGAGGGGGTTCTTGATCTTGTTCTTCAGGTGGAGGATGTGCATTGTTAATTGGAGCCTCTTTGCTGGCCTCCTCATGGGCCTCCTCTTCTTGTGCAGCTTCCCATGAATGGGATTGTTGTGGATCTGCATCACTTGACTCTCAATCAGAGTCATATACATCATAGGAAGGAGAAACATCAAATTCAGCCTAATAAGACCTCTGAGGGTTTATCTGTAGCTCGATGATGTTTCCTTCTTTGCATTCTTGGTCATTGGGTGATGCTTCTTTATTCATGTAGATGTTTTCTTGGACCAGAGCTCCACAAACATCTTCAGTAGGGTCAACAACCTCAGGAATATCTTCATCATTAAAATGTACGCAATAATATTCAAACAAGTCATTCAGTAGATATAATATTTTGCAATAATGATGGAATGCTATATGAAAACATTCTAAAGACGATATGCTACCACGAGGTATTGTTCTGTACCAAATTCTAAAATCGCCTTCTAAAGAGTACATGAACAATTTCATCCACAATTTTTAAAAAATAATACCTTATTGTTCCATGCATTCATGAAAATATTTAAGGCACTGGTCCGACCTTCTATCTGTGTTTCCACTGAATCTAGGAAAATAGGTAATCTGTTCATGAAACAAAGGGACATGATTGGGATAACCAGTAATAGAAGAAAATTCCAGTGGGGCAGATTGGTTGGCGAGGAGTTTGGGAATGGCTCATTTGAAAACCTTCCTAGATGAGTGATTTCAGGTTCAAAGGTAGGGGAAGTTTTCGGCTTCTTTAGCATTAGAGTGAGTATGAGGTTGCTTGAAATTTAGGATGATCAAATAGATATATGGACAGTGGAGTCGCCAGGATGTTTACCATAAGGTTGAAACAGTGGAGTTGCCAAGGTGAGATATCTTCAACCCATACTTCCCTTGCTCACCTAACAAAGGGAATGTAAAAAAAAAAAAATCATACCCAGGGAAAAATATTCTACTCCATTCCCCGGAAACGGTGCCAGAAAGATATTGTCACCTTTAATGGAACCCAGAGCACAAGTGCTTCAGGAGGCATAAAAAGCTTCCTAGATACAACCTCTAGGTTGATTGCAGACCAGTGCCTAGAATATCTTAAATAGGGGAGTGAATTTGAGATTATCTGAGGGATTAGTTACACTCCAATTGTCACAAAGTTTTAAAAAGAGAATAAAATGGGGCTTGGTTCAATCGGCCTTCATGAAGGTAAACTCAAGCCAATACATGGATCCAAATGTTTAGGGAGTAAATGGGCCAACCTCAAAGAATAATGTCCAGTTCTGGTGGTTGACAAACATCAACATGAAGCTTAATATTGAAGTTGTAGTAAAGGAGAAGAGGAGGAGAGAAAGGAGGGAATTCGATGCATAGGGCTGCCAATAGAATCCTAAGCAAAAATGTTCGAGCAGAAGTATGGAAGAGGGAGGAGATGAAAGAGTGGTAGGAGTGGAGAGCTAGTTAGTGTTTCAGGCCATATACTCATGGGCGCATTTGTATCCAAAAGCTTAAGAAAATATGTGCACATTACAGGTACTTAAGTTAATCTGTAGCTAACACATGTACTGTTGCTACTTGGTAACAAATATACAATCACGAACAAGGGAAAAACTGACAGCGTCATCACACCATTTTAGAGACAAAAAAACATATATGGAATAAGATTACAGAGGGGAAAACATACTGCGCATTTCCATGATTGGAATCACAAGAGAGTTTCATTAATACTTGAAGGGTCCAAATAACCAGTCCATTACATTTAACACACGTTTCTCTGATCCCTCATGAACAAGGCAATTAGAACCAAAATGGAATGCAAGAATTCAGACCACTCAAGTGAAAAATTCTAGAATGACTATTAGGCGTCTCTCTCCCTTATTTATATAGAGAAGGGGGGATTTGAATCATATTTACAAAATATCTCAACCCAGGGCCAGCTGTTAGATTGACTAGCTGTCTATGCTTGCGATAACTCTGCTGCCCAAAATCATTATAATCGGGATTTGATTCTTTTCTTTAAAGTGAAAGAAATACATAATACTATAAGAAAAATTGGCTAATAGTGAGGAAAATATATCCCAGTTGTTCCTGTTATGGCCTCTAGTCAAGTTGCGTCTCTACCATGATATGCCTTTCCATCTGTTGGGTTGGTTCTTGTCACTTTCGCCTTCACTGCTTTGGTCCAGCCATGTTCCTACCACATTACGCCTCATACTCTAGAGCAGGGAGTGGATTGACTATGAATTTCTTGTTACAGACTAGAAGTGGAGAACATCTTGGTAGTCCTTCGTTGTGTATCTGAGTGGAAACCCATGTTGTTCCATTAATTTTCCTGAGTCCCCATACCTTCATTTACTCTCCGAAGACATGTAGTGAAATAGTCGAATTCATTTATGAGGCCATTGGTGTCCTGGGTTTCTTGTTACAGAGGTTTCCATAGGTAGCCCATATCGCTCTCCAACTACTCTGTACCTTCATTTAATACCTCAACTGCTGACCCACATGCCAAAAAATACCCTCGTCGTCCCACTGAGTGGAAGCAAAATAGACATTTTAATGTTGGTTGATCGGGGTCGTTGATGCGGGCAGATTCAATCTGGGCCGTTGATCCAGGCCTGTTAGTATCACAATTGCAAGTTGGAAGAGAGTTCAGTGGAGAAGGGAGTTATGTTTTTGTGCGATCCCCGATTGCAATATTGCAATCAACGGGGGTAGGATTTATTGTGATCAGTGGAGAGGACCTTATCACGATCGGTGGGAAGGTGGAAATATTGTGATTGATGGGGAGGACATTATCACAATCGGCAGGTGGAGAAGGGAATTAGATATGACAATTGACGGGGAAATTGCGATATGTGATATCAGCGGAGTTTATGATATTGCACATCGGTGGGAAGAGAAGGGACTTAGATATGACAATCGATGGGGAAATTGCGATATGTGATATCGGCGGAGTTTGCGATATCACAATCGACGGGCGGAGAAGGGACTTAGATATGACAATCGGCAGGGAAATTGGGATATGCAATATCGATGGAGTTTGAGATATCGCAATCGGTGGGTGGCGAAAAACATTATTGCAGTAGGCGAGAAACTTTGCGATGTGCGATATCACAATCGTAAAAGGAAAAGGAAGACGAGTGGGTATGTATTGCAAAGGAAAATGGACTGATAACGATAAATTTTTTGCGGGTCCCAGCCATTTGAAAGGCCTTCAATATGTTTTATGAAGGTTTTTCAAGATATTTCAAAGGGGAATTAGGAAACATGGCTAGAGTTGGAAAAGGGTCACCACGACAAGAGTTAAAAAAAAAAAAGAACAATCTGGAACCCTCTTTTGCAGCGAGTTACAACAGGTGCATTGGTAAGTCAAGTAGAGATTTTTAAGAATCATAAGTTTAAATTGTTTAATATCGAAAGTTCTAATGCCTCAGGAATTTTTTAGGGTATTAAATCCATTTATGCATTCAAAAGTGCATTTTAAACAATAAGAAGTCACAATCGTGCTCAAAATTGCATTATCAAGTTCAACCTAAAAAGTCATTTCTTCTATTAGTTAGATTACACCTTTTTGGAGACCTACTACTATTTTCTTTCATTAAATTTAAAATAAAATATAATAATAATAATAATAATAGTTATTATTTTTAATTTAAAATTAGTAAATTAATTAAATTAAGATAATTTTAGTAAGAAGTAAAAATATAATAAATTTCTTATGATGATGTTGAGCAATTAGTGATAAATTATATTGTTAATGCATTCCTTGCAATGTTGTTGGTTCAAACCTCTCTTAGCTTGTGTGTTGTGCTTGGAGGGTCTGCAATGCACTTAGGGGTTATAGCAATAATATTCGAAATCAAAAACATGTCTCATGAGTATGAGCACAATCTAGCTACCAATAAGAATAATTGTGTGTACTAATATATATGAAGGAACAATAGAATCATTGTTTACTTGGGATCTCAACATTTTTTCTAATAACATAACAAAAACCTATGCTTTATTGTAAGGCTTAACCATTTATTATTTGATGACTAATAGTGTTGGGTGATGTGAAGATTGGAATTGGAAAAATGGTCTTGAAAACAATGTTGTTGATAATCTCTTAGCTTTAGTGTTACAATGGGTGAAAAAGAAGCACTCAAATTCACTAGTATCGAGTTCTTTCAAGTGATTCAAGAAAATAATCAAGTTGCAAATAGATTTACTAATCAAGCCAAGAGGGGATCATTATTATAATTGGTAACAATCATAATCGAATGAATCCATAATATGTCAACATGAGGACCAAGTCACATAATATGCCATTAAGGCATCATATGGCTCAATGAATGGCTACTTGTTCATATAGTGGGGGATTTATGAGAAGAGAAATGGGTCTCCTTGTCACACACTCAGGTTCATGAATCCACATAATTATGAACCCATGTAAGATATTTTCTCTTGTCACATTGCGATTATGGCTTATTGGTATGCAATGCCAATGGCACTATGGCGGCTTTAGTTATGAGGATGGCATGCGATTATGGCAAGGCATGATTTCTTTTTTGGGGGTGGTTTGTTTGATTGGTTTTGTGTTATTGAGCATTGATAAACCCCTTGGACATATAGTCTCATGAATATAAAATTCCCTTTGGGTGCCAAACTTGTAATGAACGTGGGAAAATGATGAGAGACTACTTGATCAAGTAGTAAGTTATTCAAGGTGAGAATATGGATGTGAAAGGGTTTTAAGGAAGTGAAATCTAAAAGTGTCAAGAAGAAATGGAAAATAAAACTAGATTTCTTAATAACTGATTCAAATTTAAACTTGAGGTGTTAAATGAAATGAAAGAGGATAATGAGCCAAGCCAAAGGATACACACCACTTAAGCAACTAGGAAAGGACCCATGAGGGCTTCACCTTGTTGACCAATATCTTCCCACATTCCTTCGTAAGGGGGTTTTAAAATTATAAAAAGTAAAGTCACTATATTATAGGTATTGGGGGGAAAGTGCACGGTACCAAGCGTCTATGGGTAGTAAAAGGCATAAAAAATGGTATCTAGTAAAAATAAGAGGTTGTTTTATCGGAAAGATGTATTGGGAATGATGGTTTATAAAAAATGAATTCACGAGGTTTTTTTTTTGTAAATAAGATAGTATATTACTTGGTAAATTGAGAGATTACAAAAAGGTTTGAGTGGGAAAGAACCTGACACAAGACACAGCTGAAAATATAGTGTTGTTCATAGCAAAGGCTGTATTTATAGTACGACCCAGACAAAGAGGGAACATAGTACAAAAGTGGAGCTGAGAGGAGCTCTCATTGCAACATTTTCAAAATTGAGATATTAGAAGCTGAGAAAGGAGAAGAATGCCTTATGGAGACTGACCATGCAAATATTTTTAACCTCTGTGACATACAACCTTTTTCTGAGAGAAAAGAACATACACATGAGAAGAAAAATAGGGAAGGAAGCTGACTGCATTACTCCTAGTTGGAGGTGACCCGATCCTCATCCACACGAATGTGAGTCTCTTGAGAGCTTCCCTCTTGCTACGTGGTGATGAGCCGACGACTCGTGGAGGCCCCAGGGTCCTTTTTCTTGATTCTCAGGGATCATTCAGTGGTTGAATGGACCTTTGCTGCCGACTTCTGCTTGATGACAGTATAATTCAGAGTGCCCCGAGTGATAAATCTGCAATGGTGGATGACTTCTACATAAACTACAAACTTTTTAATGAGCCGGTCAATCTTAGTTTCCAGAGCCTTGGAGCACTCCTCTTATATCCTGCATAGCAATCCCCATGATGGTCTTCATTTGCTACCATGTTTCAATTATACACGTGTAGAGGTTTTCACACACCTGGGTGAGAGCAAGGTCTGGAATCCAAGAAAATTTTGCGTCGACCTCCTCTGTGGTGACCTCTCTACAGAGAATATTTGTGCGGGCCTCTAAGTCTGAAATTCACTGTTGAGTTTCTTGATTAACCACCGCCACATAGCACAGAGCTACGTTCCTAGCAGCAATCTCCGTGTCTGTGGTAGGGGCCAGGCCCAAGCACTGTCAATGGGATGTAGCGCAACTGCATGCACCTCCCCTACTTGGACCAGGGGTGGAGCCATTCCTAAGGGCCATGAGAGAAACATAAGGACTAGAGTGCAGGGGGAACGAGAGAGCGATGGGCCAACAAAGGAGGAAAAAGGTAGTGAGAAGAATGAGGGGGAGAAGGGGCAGGGGTGAATTTATAGATGTCAGGAGGAGGAGGGAGACCAGAATGAGGTAGAAGGGGCGGGAAGGGGACGCATGCAAAGATCTGAGGACGGGCAAAGGAGTAATGGCAGAGCAGAGAAGATGAGATTGAGAGATGGCGTTCACACAAGGGAGAGGAGAGGTGGCATCACAGGCTCTAGAGACAGGCAAGCCAAGGATAAGTCCATACTCAGGTGCCCTCCACCTATCCTTCCCATTGAGCAAAGAATCAACCTTGTAATCATGAAAGATACACGAGCAGTTATTGTTCTGTAGAGTAGTTATCTTCTTCATTGATTGATGCACATTGCTGATAGAGTTCCCCTTCCTCCAGATCCTTGCATGCTCAGGACTTCAAGCGTAGGGTACCTATCGTACCCTCATTCTCCATTTTTTCCTTGAATTTATTTCCCTTCCTTCTGATTGCTTGAAAGTGGAGGCCTGCAATGTTGTCAATTCCCTGCTTGATTGGTTGTATTATTTTGTTTAGGTGCCAATTTTATGAGATTTTGTCCACCTTGATACCTTGCTGAAGTTTTTTGTCGATTAGGGTGGCCAGCATGGAATATCCTTAAAAAATTAGAAGACTGAGGTTTAGGTTGTGCGTTATGGCAATGCCATGTTCTAGGGCATGCAGTTCTATGACATTGTTGGTGGTTGAACCTATAGTTCCCTCATAAATCCAGATCATCTTACCTTTAGAGTTTCTAAAGACCCCTCCAAAACTTGTTGGGCCCGGATTCCATTTAGTTGCCCCATCGTAGTTGAGCTTGAAGGTCCCCTGCTCTAGCGGCCTCCACGTGTTATTTTTATTTTCATGCCTGGGGAGGGGAGTGACTTTGCGGACCTTGATATGAAGGAGATACAACATTGAGAGAATATTAACTTCACAAAGGGTGGGAGGGGCTTTAATAGTTTGAGTGGGTAGAGTAGTCACTATTTCACGGAGAGCACTCTTGATCTTCGCGATAATGAATTCCTCCTCGATGGAGAGGCCGCGAAATGTTCTTGTGTCGCATTCCTTCCATAGAGCCCAATAGATCAAACCAGGAATCAAATTCCAAGCTCGGTTAACCAGAGGATGGGGGGAAAGTTTGTTCTGTAGTTCGCGATGGTATTTTGGATGGAAGAGGGGTCCCGATCATAGCTTTTAAAGACCAAAGAAATCAAAATCCATAAATTGGATGCGAAAGGGTAGACATTTAATAGATGGTTGGGAATTTCTTCTTCTTGCTGGTAGAGGGGGCATCTCGAGGGGCCAATAAAGCCTTTTCTTCTTAGTTGATCCCAAGTTAAAACTTTTCTATGCATGACTAACCAAAGGAATATAGAAATTTTCGGCTAGTGCTTCCTGTCCCAGATTAAATTCCACTTCGGATCTGGTTGGAGTTGGTCGTGCTTTGCTATGTATCTGTAGGCTTTGTTTAAGATGAAGTGTCCTACTGATTTTTCCCCCATCTCAGTTTATCCTCGGCAAGGTCAAGGAGGTTTTATCTTTTTTGTAACTCTGAGGAGAGGTCCGATAAGGTTTGGGGGTTCATATGGGGAGTCAATTCCTCGTGATTGATCCAAATTCTCCATCTGTCATTTTCTTCACTTTTTCCCGAGTACTGGTTGACTTTGATCTTCCCTCTGTTTTGCATTTCAGCCTTGATATGTTGATAATGATCTTGTTCAATTTCTAAACTTTGTTGTTAGGCATCCTCCTAGAAAAGATCCTTGTTCCTACTACCTATTTCCCAGAAACTATGTCTTTGAATGATGTCCCTGTTCTCCCAAGCTTGATTCCAGATGACTGAACCTTTGATGTTTCCATTGAGACTGATGATTTTCTCTTGCATTAAGGAGGGGGTGTACTTTGCTTTCCAGAGGTACCCCAAGGGGAGTTGGGGTTAGCAATCCATCTCAATAGGTTTTTGGCTCCTAAGGCCTTTCGCAGGAGGTCTATGTCTCTAAGACCAAGGCCACCATTTTTTTTGGGCTTGCAGATTTTTCCCCATGCTATAAGAGCCCATTTTTGTTTGACCTCTGCACCTCTCCATAAGAAGTTCCTCTGAAGGTTTCTAGTTTTGTTTGAAATCGATTTTGGGGCTGCCAGAGCCAAGTACATGTAAAGTGGGATGGCTTAAAGGACAAATCTAACCAGGATGAGACAACCAGCCAAATTTAGATATTTGAAGGTCCAATTGGCCATTCTTTTATCCAATTTGTTTATCAGGTTCTACCAAGTGGCCTGGGAGAGAGGCCTATCTGTAAGGGGAACACCAAGGTAAGCGGAGGGGAGAGTGATAATAGAAATGGCCAGGAGTCTGGCGATGTTCCTACAAATGGGCAGCAGAGTGTTAAAGAAAAACAACTTGGATTTAAGGGGATTGATGGAGGTGCCAGAAGCTTCAGAGAAGTTCATGAGGATGTACATGAAAGAGGCAACCTCTTTGATGGATAGGAGGCCCATGAGAAGAGTATCATCCACAAATTGTTGGTGAGTTGTAGGGGGGGCTGAGGCATGGGGCTGGAGACCAAAGATCTTATTTTCATGCAGGGCAGTAGTGATAGAGTGACTTAGCCCTTCCACCATTATAACAAAGAGGAAGGGAGAGATAAGATCCCCTTACCTGATACCCCTTGTAGGATTGAAGGGTTGTGAAGGTGATCCATTCATGAGGATGGAGAAGAAAGATCCTAACACCATAGCCATGATCCACTTGATGATTTCTTTGTGGAAGTGAACGCATCCAAGACCTGTCACATATAGTTCCAGCTAATTTTGTCAAAGGCTATGGACATATCTAGCTAAATCATCATGCGAGGTAATTTTTGGGATTTGAGAGAATGAATAAGCTCATGAGAGAGGATGCTGCTATCCATGATTTGTCTTCCTTCCACATAACTAGACTGTTGGTGGTAGATGAGGAGAGGGAGGATGACTTTAATTCGATTGGAAAGAACTTTGGAGATTATTTTTTATATGACATTGCAGAGGGCTATGGGCATGAATTTATTTGAGGAATCCATAGAGATTCCCTTGGGGATCGGAGTCAGAAAGGTGGAGTTAAGGGCTTTAGGGACAGACTTCTGAATTCAAGATTCCTCCACCAGGGTATGAATGTCCAACTTTATGATAGGCCAACAAGCTTTGTAGAAATCAATGGTGAACCCATCTAGCCATAGAGATTTTCCATTGGGAATTCCCATGACCACATCTTCCACTTACTGGAGGGAGACTTTCCTTAGGAGCATTTTGTTATGGTCCTCCATGAGGATTTTGGGAATATTCTTGGTGATATTTTTAATGTCTTGATCCTGATCATTCCTTGGCTCTTTAAGAAGAGAGCTAAAATAGTGGATGAGCTCTGTTTCCAGCTCTTCTTGAGAGTGAATGAGATGACCCTCTTGGTTCTTCAAAGCCAGAATTCGGTTGTTCCTCCTGTGCTGTATCATTGTTTTATGGAAAAGGTCGTGTTCCTTTCCCCACATTTCAGCCAATTTATTCTGGATTATTGTTGCCACAACTTTTCTACCTGAATGGCTCTTTCATCCCATCTTTGTTTTAGTCGTTGTTCCTCTTGCCTAGTAGTCTCTGTTAGCCCTTCTTCAATTATATTTTGTTGAAGAAGTTCTAGTTGGTGTTCTAAGATTTTTTATCCATAATGATATTGCCAAATGTTTCTTTGTTCCATTTTTTGATTTCCTTTTTGATATGTTTTAACTTTTGTTGGAAAGTATACATTTTGTTTCCAGTTCTGATGGGAGAGTAAGCCCACCATTGTTTCATTTTTTCCATGACATCCAGGTGATTCAACCTGAAGGCCTCAAATATAAAAGGCTTATTCTTCGGACTCTTGAGGAAATTTGAATCTTGAGAGAGATAGGCTAGTGATCAGGGCCTGCTTATGGAAGGATTCTCGCCTCCGTTTCCCAGGAGGTGAGATATGTTGCCTCAGATAGAAGGAAGCAGTCTAAATAGGAGGCTATTTGACTGTCTCTTCCTCTTCTATTGTTCCAGGTGAACAAGCCATTACTACTGGGAATGTCGACGAAGTTGAGGTTTTCAATGGTGGTGAGGAAAGCCTTAAAGTCCTTATCTAACTTCCGGATTCGACCTTTATTTTTAGATAAGTTAGTTATCATATTGAAATTGCCAGCTATGAGTTTGATAGGGTGGTACAAAGGATCAAGGAGATTGGATATGATTTGGAGCATTTTGATACGATCTATCACCTTGTGCGGGGCATAAACATTAGTTATACTAATGGTGTCGTTTGTGCCTATGATTCTTAGGATCACTGTTAAGGAATGGTTAGTGGCAAGAGAGGAAATAAGGTCGAGTTTGGAAATTTTCCAAAAATTCATTATGCCCCCCCCGTCATGCTTGTAGCCATATTAGTCAAGGAGCTATAAGGCTTGAAGCACAAGTTGAGAAGGAGGGGAGGGTGAGTCGAGTCCAGTTTCATTTCTTGAATGAGTAGGATGTCGAGATGATTAGACGAGACTTTACTTTTTAAGGTGTGTTTCTTCCTAGGACTATCAAGTCCCCTAATATTCCAAGAGATGCAATTCATTGACATGGGGATGGGTATAGAGCTAGAGCCTTTACCTTCCCTTCATTCATTAGCTCGGCTTCTAGTTCTTGAAGGAGTTGATTGGTGGTCTTTTTTCCTTGCTTTCTGCTTGAGCCTTTGAGGTTGAGTCCTTCTACTGTAATGTTGGCTAATATGCCTTTTGAAGTTGTACTTTCTTGTGCCGGACAGTGAGCTTTGAGTTTTAATTCTTCCTAGAGGATTTAATCTCCTTCGATTTTTTGTAACTGTTGTTCTGATATGGCATTTATTCCTTTTTGCTTCCATTCCTCTGCAATTGTTGCAAGGTCTAACCCCTACAAAGCTTCCTCTATTGCATTTTCCTCTATTTTTACTTGCTGCATTTCTGTATCCTCTAGCGTGTGCTCCTTTCCTCTATTGGTATTACTTGTATCCCTTTCATCTTGTTCGCGATCTACTAGGTGCCTTTCTTCCTCTCCCGCTTCATCTGCTATCATTTCGTTATGGTCCCTTTGCTCTTGAGTACTGTTCAGTACCTTAAACTGATTATGGTTTGCTTCTTTGTATAGGTTCTTCTTGGGGGTAGCATTTTTCCTATTATTCTTGTTCCTGGAGATTACTTTGGTGAACCCTTCACTATCTTTTTGTTTATTTGCTTGCTCTTACATTTGAGGGGTTTTATTCAAGGGATAATCTCGGAAAATATGCCCATGCTCGTGACACTTTCTGCATCAGAAGGGAATTTGTTCATGTCTATACTTTGCAACCAAACTTCATCCATGAAGATTAATTTGAATTCTTCTCCCAAGGCACCATAGGCGTCTATATATACGCATATTCAGGTGTAGGAAACATAGTGACCTGTTCTAGTGCCTTCATACATTTTGATGTACTCCCCCAGCTGGTCTCTGTTCCTTTTAATACTGAAGGAGCCCAATAATCAATTGGTAAGGAGGAGAGGCGTACCCATACTGGAACCCTAGTAAAATGCTCTTTTTCTTGTGTGAAGTTCTCCCTCCAATATCTCATGTATAAACTGACTGAATTGTAGAAATAGGATCCTCCTTCAAAATTTTCATCTCTATCTTCTAGGAGGTCAAAGATGACAATGAAAAATCCTTTGGAGCCCAGCTAAAGTCTTATCTCCCCTTTGGGTGTCCATTTGCTTTGGATCCACCAGTTCAAGGCTCTTTCAGTTGGCCATATTCCCATGAACTTACATATAATTACGTGTTCCTGCATGTATTCTCTATATTCATCTACCCTGGGGTCCTGGATTTCCAGTTCTGGGATTTTCTTGGCTTTGGGGTTACAGTTATTCTTGGTCATTTTCCCCTGATCTTGCAGTTGCTCCTGAGAATGTGAAGGATTGACGTTAGTAGGGAAGGGCGAGTTTGCGACCTTGCCCTTGTTTGCCCGAGTATCCTTGGTTGATCTTTTCACTATGCCTTCATTCCTTTTTGGTAGCTTGTTTTGATGTGGATGAGTAGTTCCTTCTTTGTCAGAGCTTCCTCCTAGTGGCGTACAGAAGGCAGAGCTGGAGGAAAACTTTGTGAAGAATGAAGCTTGATCTCGTGGCCAACCAGAGACCATATCCTTGAAGGAGCGGGCGCCATTGTGGATCCACCATGGCAGCCAGGGGCTTGAGGGCCAGAACCAAAGGCACCAAGGGGAGGTCGCAGAGCGTGCACAAACCTTAGCGTGCACTCGAATTGCAATGTGATTTATTCGTTGTTTGCCGTAGCCAAAAAACTGCATAATTAATCAGTTCATGAGGTATTTATTAATTCTTAGTGAAATTAAGGATATATTTAATATTCCATAAACACGCATGCTATTTCACAAGCTTAATGAGTGAAAACCTGGAAAAAAAACCAAAAAAATCCACCACAAAATCTAATTTTGCAATCCAATCTTCAAACCCCATAACTATTATACTCTAATATATAAACTTATAAACTAAAAAAAAAAAAACTAGAAAAAGAAATAAAATATTAACAATACACGAAAAGAAAATAGAAAAAATATATAAAACAGAATTTAAAAAAAAAAAAAAAATTAAGCATCAAATCAACATTACAAAAATATATCAAAGAACAACAAAAATATCAAAACACATTACAAAACTTAGAAAACAACCCCGAAACAAAGAAAACAACATTAACAAATTATCAAATAAAAAAAAAAATTCTATCAAAACACATTACAAAACTTAGAAAACAACCCAAAACAAAGAAAACAACATTAACAAATTATCAAATAAAAAGCTTTGGGAAATTAAAGATCAAACTCAAGAGAATATGATCAAAATCCTTTTAACACTCTTCAAAAGATAATCCACACTCTTCAAAAGAGAATCAAGGAACTTTATTGAAGTTATGGTTCAGAGCCCCTGTTTCTTCCTAAGAGGTCACAGGTTCAAAACGAGAGGGGGTAGAGTATGTGTGCCTTCGTAGACTTAGCAGTCAAATCTTTACGCGGAAGTAGGTCCCGTGTCCCACAAACAAAGAGGTCTCATACACCAATTTGGTGTGTGGCTTGGCAGTAACCTAAAAATTGGATAATAATAATAAATGTTTCCAAATTTTTGGGAATCAAATATCTTTCCATTATCTCTTAAAATTTAAATTCCAAACTTATCTAATAAATTTGAATATAAATTAATAAAATTGAATATAAATTAATAGATTTAAGATATAATGTTCATTATATTTGAAAATAACAATAATGGTTTAATAAATTAAACATATTTTATAATTTTTATCTAACTTTTAAAAAATAACATATTTTTATAATTTTTTATTAATATTTTTAAAAATAATAGTGGAAAATGTTAAATGTTTTATTTTCAATAAGAAAAATACATAATTTATATTATTTTTGTAATTTAATTGAATTTAAGTGTTAGTGATTTATATTTATTTTATAATTTTATAATTTTTTACTAATTATATTTAAAATTTAATAAAATAAATTAAAATTACAAAATTATGTAATTTACATATTCGAAATCTTAAAAAAGATAAATATTGAATCTATTATTACATATAGAAATATAATTTAATTATATATTTATAACTCTAAAAAATAACAAACAAAAACACATATAGTAATTAAATTTTCTCTTATAATTTTACTCACACAGTCCTTACCGTTGTTTCACAGTCCTTACCGTTGTCGTAAGATTACTTAGAACCACAGTAAATATACATTTACACGGAAGGTGCTTCTCTTTTTAAACTCTTCACCATAGACTTTAGTCTGCACTTTTGTTTTCCACGGAGTTGTCTATAATGCGACTTTTTGGAGATTCCGGTGACGGAATCCGGCAGAAGAAATGAGGTTAAATCTTGATTTTTAGCAGTTAAAATGGTTTTTTAACTGCATATTTGGATTCAGCTCCCTGAAAAACCATGGGAGCCATTGATTGTGCAAAAACTAGCTATCAAACTTGGGATTCCAATGAATTGCTGCCGGATTTTGACCGGAAAAATCCGCCAAAAAAGCTTTCAAAAAGTCGCGTTATAGACTACTGCGTTTTCCACAGTTCGTTTGTGAAAACAACTGTCATTACAATGAAGGAGGCACGCGACATGCTGATTATGCCATGTCCTAACGAGTTTTCCTCCCCCCAAGAACATCAATTATTAAATCCGAGAGGAAGAAGAATTAGTGAACTGGATCACCGGTTTCCGAGGCAAAAGTAATTTATAACATTAATATTTTACACATACTTGGTTTGGTTGTTCTTGATTTGGTACAATTTTCGCGGAGAAAATATTATGCACACAAGCAGAGATTGGACGCATTTTTATTTTATTAAGAGAGAGATTTTGAGTCTGCCAAAATCCGATCCAAAAATGAAGTATGAATTTACTGTACAGTTCGTATTGATGGTGATGGTTAAAGTAGATTAGACCTATGCCTGCGAGTCTTGTTCAGTGATGAAGTCGTTTCTTGAGTTATAATTGGCAGGTTATGGGAGCGGACTTATTAAGGAGTTTGAAAACGTTGTGTTCCAGAAAGTTGTTTTTATAGTTCCAGACATTGCAGCAGATCATGATCTTGGGGTCGATATAGATAGCAACAAGAGAACAGCTCTAGGATTTTTTGGACATCACTGTAAATAATGCAACAAGCACAAGCCATTTTTATGTCATTTCTTGATTTTCTGAATATTGGGGAATTGGACGGATGTCAGTCTGATTCTCGAATATTCAGAGAATCAGCAATAAACCAGTAATCCACATGTAATTGCAAGGACAAAACACAATGAAACATCGTTTTTTATCATGAGAAATTAGTGTCAAGATTACAAAAATTTAATTGTGGATGAACAATAACATAAATGGTTATAAATCAAGTGTTACATAATAGCTTCCCCTGCTGCTTAGTAAAAAAATAGTGAAATTATCAATATATTTAAAGAATGGGTTACTATACTTTGTAAAATGTAGCTTTGGGGTTCATGTTTGACAATGAAGATACACACTTATATTGTATTGGTTGAAAACTAAATCATGGTAATAAGAAATTATATAACAAACAATATTTTTGAAATATGCTCCTATAAAATAGACAACTAGCATTATTTGTTAATTTTCAGATTATGTCATTTGTTATTTGATGATTGGAATACGTTGACAACAACTCTCATTATAACCATAAATTTCAGATTTGAATTAAAAAATAATAATAAAAGTAATACATATTGCAAAACAATGTATGAGTCATGGTTCTCATCCAAAGTTTTATGTCATTAAAATGATCTTGGGTGAAGAAGCCATAGCTATTTTTAGTTATCTTTACATTTTACTTGTGGACTAAGTGAATTTGCTCCCAAAAATTTTGTAGTGGTTAGGATAAAAACTTTCTTTGATCAACATCAACTCTCAAAATAACATGTGAAAAATATATTACTAAAAATTATGAGTTGTTAGTCCCTATACTAATAGTAATTATGCACTTACCATAATTAATATCAATTTCTCATAATTATTATCCATTACAACAACCAACAACTCACAATTAATTACTAATATATTTTTCACATATTTTTCATGACCATGAATAAATTTTATTTCTATTTCTATGTTATTAATTATGAGTTCTTAGTTTTTTTCTTTTTAAATGCAATCCATTCCATTGATTACCATAATTATGTATTTCACATGAAAATTTAATGTTAATTTATCAAAGATTGTTTAATTAGATTATCAATAAATGTTTGACATATAAATATAATTTAATAGTAGGTCAATATAAAATATCAATTAGGAGTTAGTTACCCAATTTTACACACACCCATAAAGGGTTAAGCTAAACATTAATTTTGAATTCATATAATTGAATGCATTCTACATTCTCATGAAAATTATCTTGCTGCATTTTAACTCAACCTTGAGGTGGGATATCCATTAACTTTCCAATGTGTTTGGCAATGATACTTTAAGCAATTAGATATGCAATTTTTTATTTTTATTTTATTTTTATATGATAAAATCAAGACATTTTTGCTTGCACCAATCACATCAATTGAAATCAATGCATTGATTTTAGTATTCATGCATCAATGCATTGATTTCAATGTACATGCAATTGATTCAACATTAACTATAAATTATAATATAAATGTATCTTACATTTTTATGAGTAAAATATATATGTTTTTAATCTTAACTAAAAACTAAGATTTAGCTACTCTACACCTCTTATTAATAAAAATAAAAAACACCAAAGTGTTATACCAAATAACGTGGTGGGAATGTATGTCTCCCTTATGTATACTCCAAATATACAAGGGCTACCTATTATTTTGTTGTAGCATTTTTTGGTCTTGATAACTTAGAATGAATTAGACAAAAAATGAAAATGTATTTACAAAATGTTAAGATGGGATATGGACAAAAATAATATTGAATAAAAAATGTTAGGAAAATATTTTGATAAATATGTCCATATCAAAGAAAATGTTACGGTAGATGCCCTAAAAAATAAAGGCAAAATAAAATGTTAGGTTAGACAAAAAAGAAAAAGAAATAAAATCTGAAATTGTTGCAAATCTAAATGCCACTACTTTGTTCTAAATTTAGTTTGAAAAATAATAGTTGTGTGCAGTTTGTTTAGATGCCACACTAGGTTATTTTATCCAATTATAAAGTTGCATCATAATTGGATTTGTTTTAAATTAATTCTCATAGGTAGAAAATAAATTGGCTCAACAGTTTAATATGAGTCAATGGAAGAAATAAGGTATAGAGAAAGATTTTACATAAAAAGAAAATATTGGGTTGCTAGTCCAAATGCACTCTCGAAGAATAAGTAAAAATGTTAGGAATAAAAGGGTAGGTGGAAATTGAAGGTTTGAGATGGTTATTTCCTAAAGGATCATATCACATCGCATAATTCATAAGTGAATGAACCATTGGGCGAAAGAAAGTGCGATGTGCGATAACGTTGTCAACTGTTCAATGACTGTTGATTCCTGACCATAGGATCATATCGCATCGCATCATCCATAAGTGAATGAACCATTGGGTAGAAGAAAGTGCGATTTGCGATATGCTATTACTTCATTCATTAAATCACCCGGACCTATTTATCATTGCTCCACGTCACGTTCACTTCATTAAGCTCTGCGTGATCATTATTAAACTTGTCATTAACCTTAAATAATCTCATACCGCCAAGGTTTAAAGCTCTGGGTCCCTCCCTAAGCCCATGCTTTATCTCTCGCTCGCTTCCCTCGCCCGACTACTGTTAGATCAGCTTCCGCCTAATCCAAAGCTCCACATCCATATCGGTTGTGCTCGATGGTCGAACAATATCCGCCTGATAAAGTGGTTTTCCTCGACCCCCCTGAGGCTACGTGTTAAGCTATGGACTATATCGAGTGACCCCTCCTCAAAATCGCGTTCGCCTCATAAGCGGTGTGACGACCCTTTATACCACCTCCCCACCAACCCGATAAGCCGCATATTATCCATTATATAAACGTTCGCACCATATTCAAAAAATTTCTCGTTAAACCTTATAACCTTGAAAACCTTCATTTTCATGCCTTTCGCTCGTTTCATAGATAAAACCGTTAAACCCTTCAGCGCCACCCTGAACCTCTGCGACGTAATTTCACCTCCATTTACATTTAAAACGCTGCCACAACTCCTTCCTCGGGCATCCTTGTGCAAACAAAGCCATCAATCGTTTTTCCTGCCGAACCTGTGTTTTCTTAAATATTGTTGTGTTTTATAGGTAATCAGTCGAAGACCAAAGCTTGGATAAACAATCTTGATACTAGTTGTAGAACTTGTTTACTCCAAGACTCCAAAAGAAACATGTTGAAAAGCCTATATTTAGAGAAGAAGACCATTACACACAGAGCTGAGAGGAAAACATTTATACAGAGCCATGAGTGTTAAAACAGAGGAACCAGACAAAGTATACAACATTAAAGAAACAGTTGAAACTACCATCATCTGAAGATCCAATGGCCAAAGAAATCGAGGGTTATGTCAAGAAGTTAACAGAGGTGGGTACCTATGCAGCTTCAGTTGCAAATATCAAAGGATCAGCAACACCAGCTCTCATAGTAAAAACACTCAGGGATTCTTTCTTCATCCTGGATGAAATCAAGCATATATTTTTGGTAAAGCCCACTTTTACTAAATATACTGAGATGGATGAAATCTACAAGAGGATACCAAAGATTTATATCCCAGATAATAAATGCTGGGAAGAATTAACAGATTTACTTGATCAAGGATAATTGAACAACATTCAGCTTTTGAGGGAACAATCAGCTAGCTTCAACCACTTTTCAACTTTTCCAATGATAGTCATCAAACAACACAGCACCAAAGCAGTGCCAGATCATTAGACAATTTTATTTTTGATTGTGTAAATAATATATTTTTGTAAAATAAGTTTAGGATATTTTTCGTCCTATTGTTGTATAAATAACTCTCTTCACAATTTATCATGGGTTGCACCCTTGAAGAAGCATTTCTAGACATCTGATGTAATTAGTCTTTCTGGATCATTAATACGACGCAAAGGATTCTGAATTTTGTTTTGCACAGTTTGTGTTTCCTGTAAGTGTTTCCAGTATTACTCATTATGTTTTTCTTCATATTCTTGTGTCTTGGAGAAATAACTAGGTAGGAGTAATTGTATTTCAATCTATTCCTATAAGCTTTCTGAAGTGATAATCATTAAAGAGAATGGATTAATGAACTCTTTGTTTAATTAATTCCCTCTGAATCAATAAATCATCAGCATCTTGTTGTAAGCATAAGCATAATCTCTTGAACCTTCTAAACATCGGTTAGAGGTTTTCATACTTATGATTATTTAATTATCTATCTAAGAATTGTGATAATTATACTATTTTTTGTTTTCTGCTCACCACTATTCAAGCGTTATCATTGTGTAAAATTTTATAGCAGCCCTCTGCTGAGATATTGATATTATTCAAAGGGTTAGGCACATTAGCTCTATATCTGTTTCGTTCATTGGTCTCCGAAATTAAAACAAAACCCCAAAAAAATTATCTTAGATGCTTTGGCATAATAGCTAACCATTATTATCATAGAGGTACAACATCAAACTGGTGCTGCTACCGGGGATCTCGAAATTCATTAATTTTTCATGGGGCAAAGATATGTATTCTATTCCTTTAAGGTGATTAAAGGTCTAGAAAGGTTAAAATCCTTCACCTGGCAACTCCACTTTCCCAAACTGGCGCCTTTTAAGCATATCAGATCTCGTTCAGAGGGTAACTTAGTTGATCCTCTGTCAAACCCTGAAAAAATTATGAGAAAAGATAGTTCTAAAAAGGGACATCAACCCTCTTCTTCTTCTTCTTCTTCAATCTTGCATTCTGAAGATTTAGCACTTATATTAATATTCCATCCAATCTAGATTACTCCCACCTATCACCTAGGGTTGCTGAACTCTTAAATATGGGAGTTGATTTTAAGTCAACATTCCTCATTCATTCATTTGAAACTCATCCAGAACCCTCACTACCACCAGGATCACCTAAAACTGAGTCTGACTTGGGTGTTAATTTACTAGAATATAAACCAACAAATTTCATATCCCCTACCACTTATTCATTTCCTCCCACTTTTGGACAACCTAAAGCTTCTACTTCTGAACAACCCAAAGAGACCTTCTCTGTGTATTCAAATCCACTCTTTGAAACAAAGGAAGGTATTCATCCACAGGTCCAGAAGTTAGTTCTTAAGACTCATTTGAAATCATTCAGGAGATCCCCTCCTTCTTCACCTCCAACTAGTTCTTCACCCCCTCAATCACCTTCTTCAACTTCTTCATCCATACAAACACCTCATACACTACCTCCCACTATGGCTTTCCAACCTATTGTACAGTCTAGATATGCAACTTTAGTCTGACCTCCTAATCTCAATGCATTCCCAGCTGGATACTTGAAATACCTTCCCAGGTATAATGGAGAGACCGATCCTTCTGCTGAAGACCATCTTCAAGCCTTTTTAGACTTTGCAGATAACATGAATATTGAACAAGAAAATGTTTACATGAGGTTGTTTGTACAATCACTTGAAGGAAATGTAAGAATTTGGTTTAGGCAGTTACCTACAGATACCATTAGAAATTGGGAAGAACTCAAAAATAAAACCAGTGGGGTGTGAAAAAAGATCCTCTTTACTTTCTCACTAAATTTGATGAACTTAAAAGAAATTTTGGTGAACTTGTATTAGACTTTATCAAAAGATTCAATAAGCTTTATCATAAAATTCCCCTTGATTATAAACCCCCTGTAGTAGCAGCAAAGTCTAGATTTTCTAAAGCCTTTGATGATGATTTTTGTTCTTATGCTGAGAGAGATAACTTCAAGAACTCTTGAAGATATTCAAACAAATGCTATTGAGGTAGAAGCAAATAGGGCTGCTTCAACTTCTTTGAAAGCTAAAGAGGAAAAGACCCAAAGAAAACTTAAATTGACATCAGAGGCTTTTAGTTCCTCTAAGACTAAAATTGGAGATTCTAATATTGATGAAATAACTTCTCTTCTTAGAAATCTATCTAATAGAATTTCCAAGATTGAGACTCAACCTAAGACAATTCAACAAATAGTTTCCAAACCCCAAAATCAAAATCAAGGTCAGTATCAAAGAAATCCACAATTACGAATTCTTCAGAGACTTAGTAATGATCAGTAGATTCCCACTCCTTTGTTGATAGATGATCAACAACCTGATGATAATGCTATGACCATCACCAATGATATAAATATTATGGATACCTCATCTGATCAAAGAGTTATTATTCCTCTTACACAACAAAATCAGGTTCAAGAAGATCAAGAATCTTCACAGGTTTCTAAATACCATGCCTTCTCTAAATTTTTAATTGCAGAGTTGAACAAAAGATATGACCTTAGGCCGAGGCCTGGCCCTGGAATACCTCCTAAGGAAACTCCAGTAATTGAACCTCGTGCCAAAATTGCTCAAACTCAAATGACTTTTATTCATCCATTAGAACAACCAATTAATATTCCTCAAAATGACAAAAATGCATTGACTACATTTAATGTTGAAAAAGAGTTAGAAAGAGTTAAAATCTCAATTCCTCTTTCAGAACTTTCTAAAAACCCTGGGTATAAAAATCAGGTCTCCAAATGGATACAAAATACCTCAGTTGATGCTAAAGGTGATATCATCAGTCTACAAGATGAAAAACTAGCAGTTTTTTTTGGCCGAAGCTCAGATATGATAGATGAAATAATGCCTCCTTTCTATGTAACTCTTAAGACAAATGATTCCATGTTGTATAATTGTATGCCTCATTCTGGAGCATCACATAACCTTATGCAAAAAATTATCATGGATCATTTGAAACTTGACATCACTAGATCCTATCATGACTTGTACATCTTTGATTCTAAAAGGGTGCCTTGCTTAGGATTGATTAAGGATTTAGTAGTCACCCTTGCCCAAATTCTAGTGAAAAGTGTAGTACTTGATAGATTTGTCATAGATATCCCTCCCAAATTTGGAATGCTCCTATCAAGGTCTTGCTGTGCCAAATTAGGGGGAAATCTTCAGATGGATATGTCTTATGCTACTATTCCAGTTTATGGGGGAGAACAACTAAGATTATATAGGGAGGTGAGATTTGTGCACACTGTTTGTAAAATAGACCAGCCAAGGAACCATCCCATTTATGCAATTGACCAAGATTTTGGTTGCTTTCAACTCTCTTCAAACCGAGTGCATGAGACTCAAGTTAAAATTGAAGATGTAATTGAAAGTCCAGTACCAAATCAAACTGATATATGGAAACTATTCTTTGATGGCTCCTGTACAAAAGATGGATTAGGAGCTGGACTAGTTTTAGTATCACCAGAAAAAGAAAACATTATCCAATCATGTAAGCTCGACTTCGAAGTTACAAATAATGTGGCTGAATATGAAGCTTTCCTTTTGGGATTGCAATTAGCCAAAAGCTTAAAAGTTCAAAACTTAAGTCTTTTTACTGATTCAGAACTTATTGTCAAAAAGGTGAGAAATATTTGCTAGACTAAACAACCTAGACTTAGGTCTTACCGAAATGAAGTATGGGATTTAGTTGAAAACTTCTTTGATGCCTTTAATTTGACTTGTATTCCAAGAGATCATATTCATGCAGATGCCTTAGCTGTTTCTACTAGTTCATTTAAAATTCTTGATCAGACTAATTTACTCTACGAAATACAAGTCAAGTATAGACCATCTATCCCAGAAAATTTGAAAGGCTAGCAGATATTTGAAGATGATGAACACCTGAAATCTTTTCTACAACTCATAGATCAATTTTATGTTCTACAAATTGATGAAGATAGATCTGAAATAAATGAAAATACAAGTGAGAATGATACTTCATATTTCAGTTCAAAAATTGCTGATCATAATATTATTTAATCGTCTAATAATTTTCTTCTCAAAGGCTTGATACCTTTACAAAAATTGTTTGATCAAAATGATGTTCTCCGAAATCCTCAATACATTTCTTCAGAAGAGGACATAGAAGAAATTAACATTGGAACAAATGATGATGTCAAAAGCATCAAAATTTGTGCATCTCTAGACCCTCAAATTAAAGCTCAATATGTTAAGTTACTTCAAAATTATAAGGATGTTTTTTCTTGGACCTATGCTGATCTAAAAACTTATGATACTTCTTTAATAAACCATAAGATCCCTTTGAAGCCAGAAGAAGTACCTCATCAACACAAACTTAGGAGGATTAATCCAACCCTTCTACCAACTGTCAAAAAGGAAATTAATAAAATGCTAGATGCCCATATCATTCTCCCTCTTAGATATTCTAATTGGGTTGCAAATTTAGTTCCTGTTAGGAAAACGAATGGAGAAATCAGGCTTTCTATGGACTTTATAAATTTGAACAAAGCATCATTAAAGGATAATTAACCCTTGCCCAAGATGGATCAGTTACTTCAAATGGTTTCAGGAGCACAAAGACTTTCTATGCTTCATGGTTTTTCACTGTATAATCAGGTGAATGTTGATCCAATATACAGGGAAAAGACAACCTTCACTACACCTTGGGGTACATTTATGTATGCTAGAACGCCTTTCGGCTTATCAAATGCTGGAGAAACATTTCACAGAGCTATGCATGTAGCTTTCATGGGTCATGTAAACAAATTTGTGGTTATTTATCTTGATGACATTACTATTTTTTCTAAATCTGATCAGAAACATATAAAGCACTTGATCAAGGTTTCTGACAAGTGTCGGAAATTTGGGATATCATTGAACCCTAAAAAGTCTTTGTTTGCTATCAAAGAAGGAAAACTATTAGGCCATATAATCTCAAAGGAAGGAGTGGTAATTGATCCCAAGCATGTGTCTACCATTGAAACATTGACCTTGCCTAGAAACAAGGAAGAAATTCAAGCTTTTTTGGGTAAGATTAATTTTTTAAGGAGATTCATCATGAATTATGCAGAGATTGTAAAATATATAACTGACATGCTCAGAAAGGATCATTAATTTAAATGGACTGACTCTTCCAAGCATGCATTTGATCAGATCAAGAAAGCTATCTTCGAAGCTCCCACCTTCGCCAACCCTGATTATACTAAACCATTCAGTATATTTTCTTTTTCCTGAGAAACAACCCTTGATGTTGTTCTATTACAAAAGAATGAAGATTCCCATGACCATTCCATAGCCTTTTTCAGTAAGGTTATGAGAGATGTCGAGCTTAATTATGACATAATCGAGAAGCAAGCCTATGCCCTCATTTAAGCCCTAAAATCTTTCAGGATGTATGTCCTACGTTCACCTATTACTGCTTATGTTCCTAATGGTGTTGTAAAAATCGTTTTAACTCAACTTGACACTGATGGGAAAAGAGGTAGGTGGATCACTCAAATACTTGAGTTTGATCTAACTATCAAAACTACAAAGCTAGTAAAAGGCCAGGGATTAGCCAAGCTTCTAGTAGAATACAATTGCAAAGTGCTTGGAATCAATTCTATTTTAGAAGTACAAGGGAAGAATCCACAAGAACCCTCTATCCTTGCACAAGGGAAGAATCCACAAGAACCTTCTTTCCTCGCACAGGGAAGAATCCACATGAACCTTTCCTAATTTTACAAGGGGAGAATCCATAAGAACCTTCTCTTCAACCCAAAGAAAAGAATCCACAAGAACCTTTACCTTCAGATTAAATTAGCCTTTACATATTGATGGAAAATTTCTATTGTCAGATTGGTATCAAGACATTGTAAATTTTCTGCTCCATTTTGAATGCCCAACATCATTTTCCAAAGCCCAATGTAAAAGTCTTAAATTGAAAGCAGTAAAGTACTGCATCATAAATGCAAATTTGTACTGGAAAGATCCACTGAATATTTTGTTATTATGTTTAACAGAATCAGAAACTGAAGGAATCATTGATCAGTTCCATACATGATTTTGTGTAGGACATTATGCTTGGAGAGAAACAACATACAAGATTTTAAAGGGAGGATTTTATTGGCCAACATTGTTCTTGCAAGTAGGGCAAAGGTCAGAAGTTGTGTTCCTTGTCATATGTTTGTTGGTAAGAAGAAACTAGCAGCTCTTCCAATACTACCATCAATAATCTCAACACCTTTCCTTCAATGGGGATTAGATTTTATTGGAGAAGTCCATCCCACTTCAAGTAATCAACACAGATAAATCCTCACAGCAACAAACTACTTCACTAAATGGGTAGAAGCAATTCCGGTAAGAAATGCTACCGATTCGGTAGTAATTAAATTCATTGAAGAAAATATCTTATCTAGGTTTGGTTGCTCGACTCAAATTGTCACAGATAATGTAGAAGCATTCTCTAGTATTAAAATGATTGAGTTTTGCCAAAAATATTAGGTTCTGTTACATCATTCAACTCCATACTATCCTCAAGGTAATGGCCTCGCAAAATCCTCAAACAAAATTCTGGTAAAGGTAATAAAAAAGACCCTAGTAGATCATAAAAAGAGCCAGAATCTCATTTAATTTATGCAGTATGGGCAAAGAGAATCACTCCAAAAAGATCTACTGAGAAATCTCCTTTTCAGTTAGTCTATGGGAAAGATGCAAATTTTCCCACCAATTTGGCTTTCCCAGTTTTAAAATTCTTGCAGGACTTAATAGATGACCCTGATGATTTTTCAAGAAGGATAAATCAAATTATTGAACTAAATGAAAATAGAGATGAAGTTCAATACAAATCGAAGAAATATTAGAATAAGATGAAAAGCGTGTTTGACAGAAGAGCCAGAGAAAGGGACTTCAAGGAAGGTGACCTAGTTCTAAGATGGGACTCCAGGAGGGAGGAAAAGGGAAAGCATGGTAATTTTGATAACATATGGTTTGGTCCTTTGCAATTGCTGAAGCAAAGGGTAACAACACTTTTGTGCTACAAAATCTTGAGGGACAATATTCCACTTATCCTATAAATAGAAGGTTTCTCAAACATTTCATTCAGTACTAAGAAGTTGGGATACATTTCATTGTAAAAACTCTGGTTTCTTTTACATTTTAAGCTGTCAGTGAGATTTTTTACAGCAAAGGACTCCATAGCCCGAGGAGAAGGCACATGGATCTGCAAGTGCTTTCCATTCTACAGGAGAAAGCAGTCCCCAGTTGGAGTCAATGTTGTAGCACTTTTTGGTCTTGATAAGTTAGAATAAATTAGACAAAAAATGAAAATGTATTTACAAAATGTTAAGATAGGATATGGACAAAAATAATATTGAGTAAAAAATGTTAGGAAATATTTTGATAAATATGTCCATATCAAAGAAAATGTTAGGGCAGATGCCCTAAAAAATAAAGGAAAAATAAAATGTTAGGTTAGACAGAAAAGAAAAAGAAATAAACTCTAAAAGTGTTGCAAATCTAAATGCCACTACTTTGTTCTAAATTCAGTTTGAAAATTAATAGTTGTATGTAATTTGTTTAGATTCCACACTAGGTTATTTTATCCAATTATAAAGTTGCATCATAATTGGATTTGTTTTAAATTAATTCTCATAGGTAGAAAATAAATTGGCTCAAAAGAGTAATCTGAGCCAATGGAAGAAATAAGGTATAGAGACAGATTGTTCATAAAAAGAAAATATTGGGTTGCTAGTTCAAATGCACTCTGGAAGAATAAGTAAAAATGTTAGGAATAGAAGGGTAGGTAGAAATTGAAGGTTTGAGATGGTTATTTCCTAAAGGATCATATTGCATCACATAATTCATAAGTGAATGAACCATTTGGCAGAAGAAAGTGCGATGTGTGATAATGCTATCAACCGTTCGATGACTATTGATTCTTAACCTTAGGATCATATCGCATTGCATAATCCATAAGTGAATGAACCATTGGGAGGAAGAAAGTGCGATTTGTGATATGTTATCACTTCATTCATTAGATCACCCAGACCCGTTTACCACCGTTCCACGTCAGGTTCACTTCATTAAGCTCTTCTTGATCATTATTAAACCTGTCATTAACCGTAAATAATCTCATACTGCCAAGGTTTAAAGCTCTGGGCCCCTCCGTAAGCCCATGCTTTATCTTCCGCTTGCTTCCCTTGCCCGACTACCATTAGATCAACTTCCGCCTAATCCAATGCTCCACATCCATATAGGCCGCGCTCGATGGCTGAACAATAACTTCTTGATAAAGTGGTTTTGCCTGACCCCCCTGAGGCTACGTGTCAAGCCATGGACTATATCGGGTGACCCCTCCTCAAAACCGCCTTTTCCTTATAAGCAGTGCGATGACCCTTAATACCACCTCCCCGCCAAGACGATAAACCGCTGATTATCCATTATATAAACATTCGTGCCATATTCAAAAACTTGCCCGTTAAACCTTATAACCCCGAAAACTTTCATTTTTGTGCCTTTTGCCCATTTCATAGTTAAAACCATTAAACCCTTTAGCACCACCCTGAACCTCTGTGATGCAATTTCACCTCCATTTACATTCAAAATGCTGCCACAACTCCTTCCTCAGGCATCCCTGTGCAAACAAAACCATCAATCGTTTTTCCTGCCAAACCTGTGTTTTTTTAAATATTGTTGTGTTTTGCAAGTAATTAGTTGAAGACCAGAGCTTGGATAAACAATTCTGATACTAGTCGGAAAACTTGTTTACTTCAAGACTCGAAAAGAAACTTGTTGAAAAGCCTATATTCAAAGAAGAAGACCATTACACACAGAGTCGAGAGGAAAACATTTACACACAGCTATGATTGTTAAAGCAGAGGAACCAGACAAAGTATACAACATTAAAGAAACAACTGAAACTACCAGCATCTGAGGATCCAATGGCCAAAGTAATCAAGGATTATGTGAAGAAGTTAACATAGGTGGGCACCCATTCAGCTTCAGTCGCAAATATCAAAGGATCAACAACACCAGCTCTCATAGTAAAAACACTTAGCGATTCTTTCTTCATCATGGATGAAATCAAGCATATATTTTTGGTTAAACTCACTTTTACTAAATATACCGAGATGGATGAAATCTACAAGAGGATAACAAAGATTTCTATCCCATATAAGAAATGTTGGGAAGAATTAATAGATTTACCTGATCATGGATAATTAAACAACACTCAGATTTTGAGGGAATAGTCAGCTAGCTTCAACCACTTTTCAACTTTTTCAATGATAGTTATCAAACAACGCAACACCAAAGCAGTGCCCGATCATTAGATAGTTTTATTTTTGATTGTGTAAATAATCTATTTTATAAAATCAGTTTAGGATATTTTTCGTCCTACTTTTGTATAAATAACTCTCTTCACGAGTTATCATGGCTTGCACCCTTGAAGAAGCATTTCTAGACATTTGATGTAATTAGTCTTTCTGGATCATTAATACGATGCAAAGGATTCTGAATTCTGTTTTGCACAGTTTTTGTTTCCTGTAAGTGTTTCCAGTATTACTCATTATGTTTTTCTTCATATTCTTGTGTCTTGCAGAGATAACTAGGTAGGAGTAATTGTATTTCAATCTATTCCTATAAGCTTTCTGAAGTGATAATAATTAAAGAGAATGGATTAACGAACTCTTTGTTTAATTAATTCCCTCTGAATCAATAAATCATCAGCATCTTGTTTTAAGCATAAGCATATTCTCTTGAACCTTCTGAATATCAGTGAGAGGTTTTCATACTTAAATTTTTTTAGTTATCTATCTGAGAATTGTGATAATCATATAAATTTTTGTTTTCTTCTCACCACTATTCAAGCTTTATCACTGTGTGAAATTTTATAGCAGCCCTTTGCTGAGATATTGATATTATTCAAAGGGTTAGGCACATCAGTTCTATATTTGTTTCGTTCATTGGTCTCCAAATTAAAACAAAACCCCTAAAACATTTATCTTAGATGCTATGGCATAATAGCTGACCATTATTATCTCAAAGGTACAACATATTCTATAATAAACAATAAATTATTAATGGTTATTTAATGGTTTATGGAAACATATTTATGGTCAAAATCATGAAACATTTGACAAAGCGTGAAAATTGATTTTTGTAGGAATTTACAGGGTAAGTTCCTCAGACAGAACACCAAAGGACACCACTCACAAACAGATCACAGATCAATACACCAGTATTTTTGACGTGGTTAAAACTCTCAAAGAGGGAAACAATCCACGGCCTGAGCCAACGCGACCACTTTAGGAAATTTATTAATAAAAGAATGAAATTTTACATAAGCTTCTCTCATGAACAGTTAACCTACAAATGACCCTCCATGCTCTTTAAATAGAGATCATGGACCAATTGGGTGTTAAG
>APFE031422466.1:0-17699 GCA_000404065.3 Pinus taeda
TTGGGTAACTGCTGCAATTACTTCTTTGTTTTTCAAATATGCCCTTATTCTGAGAGGGAACATCCTGTTCCTTGTCATCTTCACTTCAGCAATACATCTTTTGCTGGGTGTTATATCCATGATGGTGCATACATCATTCTTAAATAAAACATTGTACCCCTTATGGACAAGTTGTCCAATACTCAAGAGGTTACACCTCATTCCAGGGACATAGTAAACATCTGCTATGGTTTTCTTTTCACCCTTCTTTGTAAATATTTTTACCTCTCCTTTTCCCATAATAGAAATTTTGCTATCAGTCCCAAGTGCGACTTCTGATTTCACATTTTGATCTAAGGCAGAAAACAGGGCTATGTTTCCTGTCATATGGTTGCTGCAACCTGAATCTAAAAACCATATGTCTTCACTATTTGTTTCAGCCATGTTACAAGCTAACAACACATTATTTTGGCTGATATTTTCTCTAGTGATATTTTCACTAGAACTAGTACACATATCATGTTGTTTCTTCCTACATTCATTGGCATAATGCCCATATTTTTTGCAGTAATAACATTGGACATTGGATTTTTCATACCTTTGTCCTTGAGCATGATGTTGTCCTCTTTGTTGGTTGTTGCCTTGGCCTTGGTTCTGATTTGGATTGTTGCCTCTTCCTTGAGCATTTGCTGGGTTGTTCCTTCCACCTCTGTTTTGGCTTCTACCTCTTCCTCTTTTGTTTCCTCTGCTTTGACCTCTTCCTCTTCCAAAGGACATCTGGGTCTTGAAGGCTTGCTCTAGAAATGAGCTTTCATTTCTACTCAACCTCTTCTCATGTGTTATCAGTGATGCATGGAGTTCATCAACTGAAAAGTTTGACAGATTCTTTGTCTCTTCTATGGTGGTGACAATCACATCAAACTTTGAGGGTAGGACCCTCAATAGTTTCTCCACAATCCTCCTCTCTTCAAGAACTTCTCCATGAGTCCTTATCTGTGTGACCAATCCAATCACATGTGTGAAGAATGAGTCAATATTGTCTGACTCTTTCATGTTCAGATTCTCAAAATCTTTCCTCAGCAACTGTAGTTTTGCTGTCTTCACTTTCTCCATGCCTTGATAGGCTGTCTTGAGGGTTTGCCATGCTTCTTTGGATGTCTTAGCTGTTGCTATCCTTGGAAAGACACTCTGGTCCACTGCTTGATACAAAAATACAAGGGCTTTTGAATCCTTCTTCCTATTTCTCTTTAATAGATCTTTCTCTGCCTGAGTTAATCTATTAAACTCATTTTCATCTGCTGGTTCTTCAAAATCATCTTGAACTAATTCCCATAAATCTTGACAGGCAAACAGGGCTTTCATGGTCATTGCCCAATAGTCATAGTTTTTCGCATTGAACTGTGGTAATTGAGGATTAAACATATCCATACTAGTGCTTGTGCTGGCCATCCTAGCACTCTTTAACTATGCTACTAAATCCTTGACTGTGTATTTAAAATACTGATTGTTTCTTCAGCAGTAACACAAAAAAAACTTTGAGGAATACCTGAATCCTTTTTTTTAACTGTGTCTCCACCCTGCTGGAGAAGCTGTTGCAGCAAAATGAACCTTCTTTCAGCTTCTTTACACCTTCAAAGAGCCTGGATCAGCTCTGATACCACTCTTGGGGATTTTTCTGGTAAAATCCCAAAAAGAAACAAACAAACTGAATACAGAGCAATGCTCTGTTTTTCTCCTCAGGATCTTTTGCACAGGGAAGCAAATAAATTTTGAGGACAGAGGTTTTTCACACCAATAAAACCTTTATATTCATTAATAAAAACTCTGATACCTATTTCTTCCTCTTACTGTGAGGGATTCACCAAAAACAAAATTACTCTGCCTCTGTTACAAATGATTTTTACACTGCTGTGTAAAATCTACATTCACATTTACTGTTGTAAAAATGGCTTTTACATTTACTGCTGTAGAAGTTTACTGTTGTAAAAGAAATTCCTTTACATTCACTTCTATGTGAAATTCTTCATTACATTCGAAATGCTGGGGATTTTACATTTCATATTCAAATAAAAAAAATTGCCTTCTAATTCGTTTCAACAAAACAATACAAACCCCTGTAAGAAGGAATCCTGTCATAACCCCCCCGTAACAATATTGCAAATAAAAAAAAAATTAATTATTACATAACACGTTTCAATAGTTGGGGCTTATCATGGTGGTTGGCTTGGTCAATTCGGATGCGATTAATGTATATGGATACGGCATATCTCATTCTGTCAGTTGATTGTCCTTAGTTGATTGACCCGGTACATACTAATCTACTTGGCGGTAGATGATGGCGCTCCTTAGGTGACACCTGTCGTTATGAGTCCACGCCAACGATCAACAGTGACTGAGCCTTAAGTTGGTAGCTGGGGAACTTAAATGCCACCATCCCGCCATGCCGTCCCTTGGGATCCTCACTGTGATCATCGGTCAGGATTATTTTCCAACGATCGGATGGTGGAAAGCTAGACTGTCTCGGACAGAGAGATACTTAGGGTTCATTTTGCGCGGCTTTGGTCATTTTGTTCATTGCTCCATGCTGCGGAGGCAGTCTCCGCTCCAGCGCCGTTTCCACACCCAGGAGGCCATTGTTATTGCATGTCTGGTTCATTTCCACCGGCGTAGATGGAGGAACTCCAGAGATGGTCTGTCGGCGGCGAAACCCTCTTTACTCCCCGCCCTTAGATTCGTCTGCAACAGGTAACGCGTCCCTTCTAATTTTGTTTTCTTTTACAGCACTCAATCATTCATTTACTATGTTTATGGGCAAATTTTAACTACTATTTAACCACCGATTTACGCAGGGTAGCAAGTCGACGAGGCTGCGGTTGCAGGGTTCAACAGAGTCTCGTCCTCCACTTCCCTTATCCGGTAAGTGCCTTAGCACCGTGGTCTGCACTCATAATTCCACCTGGAAGTTCGACTTATATGGTTTGCTTCTGCCAGGGTTTGTCGATCTCATGATTATTTGGCGCTATGGCTGCACCTCCGCAAGATTTCCTTTCTATCACTGTTTTAATTATTTGGGATTAAGGCCCATGTTGCCGTTTGGAATAGCTGGTCATAGGGTTTTGACTTTGGTCCTGGTCTGTCATTCAGTTTGGCTCGAATGTCTGTAATTTATGCGGGTATTCAAATGGCAGTTGTATGAATCCGGTATTTTAAAGGCCGAGATTAATATATTGAGATTATGGGTTTACCTTTTATTGTTGAACAGATTTCGCATACCCAGGTCTTTTGATTTTATTGATATATTGTTTAGTATCTTTATATCTGATTAGCGCACGGTGTCGCTCCTCTTGAGCCACTGAGTTTCCTCATAATGTGCACTGGTTGATTACTTTTATATTAATGGATTATGCCGAGGGTTTTGGTTGCAATCCTGCTTTTTTTCTAACAAATTGCCGCCTCTCGAAGGCTAAGCGATACATGGTAATGTGTTGATAAAGAACTACTGTATTTCACAGTTACTTGTTTTGATCATTCTCGAATAACAGATTAAATCTGGTGTGTTTATATATATGGATTGAGGAGGGAGCCTGTTACGTCCAGTAACAGCTATACCTTAACGTTTACCCCTCCTCGATACCATTTGGAAACGACTGTTAAATGTTCATATCGATTTCATTGTTATATATATTGTTTGTCTTGTTTTTACTGATAAATGTATCCGCCCTGCGGATGATTGACCTTCGGTCTTTGAATGGCTTTATACTACCGCCATACATCCGGGGAGTTCTCACCTGTATGTGCCATTAACCGGACCTTCCTACAGCTTAGGGTTTCGGCGGTTATTATTTTAATTCTTGTATAGTTCTCTTTTACTGTATTTCATTTCTTTAAGAAAATCCTTATCAATCGATGCTTCTTAAGAGGCTTAACTTACTGTTTATGAGGAAATGTATAAATATGTTCACAGGCTATCGTGTTGTTCTTCTATGGCTGTTACCTTCCGAATGTATGAGAGTTTATTCTAGACCTGTATGATTGAGTTGCTCGTGGTTCCGATACTTGTATAATTATGCCAATGGTTAACTCTATGTTAATGCAGTTCTCTGTAGGAACACTTATATATTTCAAGTGTTACTAAGTAGCATAATACGAACAACCTAATTTCATAACTGGTACAGGTGGTTTGACCATGCTATTTTATTTTGACATTATCATAGCTTCTGTTCTTTATCTTTTCCCATTTAAACTAGTTGAAAACGTAAGACACAGAATATTAATCAATTTCTCACTCTGCTTTCTCTTTTCCACTTTATACTTCACATGCATTTATCAGAGGTATTCATATTTACCAGTACCAATACCGTCATTGCACCAGTTTTGATTTACAGCCTGTAAGCCTTACTTTCAGCTACTATAATCAGATTTTTATATCTACACATAGTAATTAATCTCCCAGAAATTAATAAAATTACAGATACTTACCTGTCTGTTCTGGTCCTTTATATTCTGCACTTCCACAGTGCGCAGAAAGTGGTTGAATGCTTGATGTCCTCCCAGCCACGAGACCAGTCTCCCGAACTGAGTCTCTCCCCCAAGCTAACTTGCCGGCCACAGCCTCAACAATAAGACACAAGAGTGCCTGCACTATCTGGTCCTCACCAAACGTAGCACATCCTTTCCTGCTTCAGTGCCTCCTCCTTCTTTTCCCCGTTTGTTCATCAACAACCCGGGTCTTTTCTTCTTTCCCCTTTTCTATGGAAAGAAAAAACAGTTAGGGTTTTTTTTCCCTAATATGCTGGCAACTGTTTTTCCTTTATGGTTAAGCAGGAAGGTAAATAACTTTCACATAAAGTTACTATGTGCACATATATCATGTAATTCCTAGTATCTCATTTGCACAAATAATATTTTCATCATTTCAAGAAAATAATTTCTTGTTATTTTTATTAACCACAAGGTAAATAACAATTTATTCATGTAAAATGTCTGGTCATTACATCTCCTCCCCCTGAGATTGGACACCGTCTCGGTGTCTCACAGTTCCGAACAGGTCGGGATAGGCCCTTTTCATCATTTCCTCATCTTCCCAAGTGGCCTCGTCAGGTCCAAAATGTCGCCACTGCACCTTAACTTGGGTAATAACTCATTTCCGCAGCTGCACTTCTCTCTGGTCGAGAATGCTCAACGGTTCGACCAGAACCTCTCCTTCCGGTTCGACCTGCAACACACAATTCCTTGAATTAGTTTCCTTCCCATATATAAATTCTTGCTGAAATTATCGTAACAATCACCCACCTGAATCTCTTGCCATCGAATCAAATGCTTAGGGTCATACACATATTTCTTTAGAACAGAAACATGAAACACGCTATGGAATCAGATGTGACTGGGCAGCGCCAGTTGGTATGCTACTGGTCCGACCCTTGCTAAAATTTCAAAGGGTCCACAATATCGAGGTGCCAACTTAGCACATCCACTCCACTGTAAAGTACTTCTTTTGGCTTGAATTCGAATGTACACGTGGTCCCCAACCTGAAATTCCTTAAATCTTCTCTTTCGATCAACAAATTTTTTTTGTCTATCTTGGGCAGCTTTCAAATTAACCCGTACCCTTTTTACCATATCTTCCATCTCCTTCAACATTTCAGGTCCTAGACGCAATTTATCTTCTGGTCCTCCCCAACTAGTGGGTGTACGACACTCCCGACCGTACAAAACTTCAAATGGGCTCATTTGTGTCAAAGTATGGTAACCGTTGTTGTACGCGAATTCTACCAGATGTAGGTAGTCTTCCCACTTAGTGGGTTGTTGCATGACATAAGCCCTTAGCATATCTTCCACCATCTGATTCACTCGTTCAGTTTGCCCATCCGTCTGTGGATGATATGCTGTGCTGAAATTGAGTTGAGTCCCTAATTCTGCAAACAATGTTTTCCAGAAAGCTGAGGTGAATTTTACATCACGATCGGAAACTATTGTTTTCGGTAGTCCATGTAATCTGAATACATTTTGCATAAAAATATGGGCGATCTGCGCAGCTTTATAAGTAGATTGCACCGGTATAAAGTGTGCGGCTTTACTTAATTTATCCACCACCACGAAAATGGAGTCATTATTCCTTTTTGTTCTGGGTAATCCTGTAATGAAGTCCATAGAGATGATTTCCCATTTCCATTCTGGAACTGACAGTGGTTGTAGCAATCCTGCCGGATGCTGATGTTCAGCTTTGATCTCTTGGCATTCTAAGCACCTTGCCAGGTATTCAACAATGCTTTTCTTCATTCCAGGCCAGAAATATTCTTTCCGGATTGCTGTTATCATCTTTTGATAGCCCGGATGACCGGCGTAATGGCTGATATGAAATTCGTCCATAATCAGATTTCTAATTCTGTGTTGGTTAGGCACATACAATCTTTTCTTGAAGTAAATCCTTCCAGCATCATCTACTTCATAATCTTGTTGGCTGTCTTTTTCAGCAGATTGTTGTATCTGTGATTTCAATTGCTGATATTCAGTATCTTGATCTGCAATTTCTTTTATCATTTCCATGAAGGGACTCTCCCATCCACTGAAGGAAACTTCATATAAATTATGTATTTTCCGGCTCAAAGCGTCTGCTACCTTATTTTCCTTTCCTTGCAAATGCTTTATGTCAAAGTCAAAGCCACTTAGAAAGTCCACCCATCTCGCTTGTCTAGCATTTAAGGTAGGTTGGCTGAAATAATTAGTCAAACTATGATGGTCGGTGTGCAATAAAAATTTTCGGCCCATGAGATAATGCCGCCACATCTTCAGGGCATGAATAACGGCAGCCAACTCTAAGTCATAAGCAGAATATTTCTGCTCATGTTCTTTCAGTTTCCGAGACTCATAGGCAATTACTCTGCCATCTTGCATCAAGACCCCTCCCAAACCTTCTTTACTAGCATCTGTACATACTACATAATCCTTGTTGGGATCTGCTATACTCAGAATAGGTGTTGTAGTGAGCAGGTGTTTCAGCTGCTCGAAACTTTTCTGGCAATTTGGGGTCCAATGAAACAGTTTTCCTTTCTTCTGCAAGGACGTAATGGGAAATGCTACTTTAGAGAAACCTTCCACGAATCTCCTGTAATATCCTGCTAACCCCATGAAAGATCAAACATCTGCTACATCTTTTGGAACCGACCATTCCATTATTGCTTTTATCTTTTCCGGATCTACTGCAATTCCATCTTTTGTGATTACGTGACCCAAATACTGAATTTCTGCTTTGAAGAAGTCACATTTACTAAACTTAGCGTACAGCTGATGTTCTCGAAGGGTCTGCAACACTATTCGGAGGTGTTCGTGATGTTCTTCGATAGTGCGTGAGTAAATTAAGATATCATCAATAAATATCAGCACGAACTGGTCCAGATAAGGATGGAAAATACCATTCATTAAGCACATGAAGGTAGCCGGGGCGTTGGTAAGCCCAAACGGAAAAACCACGAATTCATAGTGCCCATACCTTGTCCTAAAAGCTGTTTTTGCAATGTCCTCATCCTTAATTCTGATATTGTGGTAACCTGATCGTAAATCAATTTTTGAGAATACGGTCGTGCCTTTTACTTGATCGAACAATTCGTCGATTCGGGGAAGAGGATACTTGTTTTTAATAGTCAGCTTATTCAATTGTCTATAATCAATGCACATCCGGAGGGTGCCATCCTTTTTCCTAACAAATAATACAGGCGCCCCCCATGGAGACACACTGGGACGGATGTAATTCTTGTCCAGTAATTCTTGCAACTGCATTTTTAATTCTGTCAACTCAGGCACGCTCATTCTGTAGGGTGCTCGTGATACTGGTGCAGCCCCTGGTACCAACTCTATAGTAAAATCTATATTTCTTCGCGGTGGAAGTCCTGGAATTTCTTCCGGAAACACATCCGTAAATTCTTGTATTACAGGAATATTGTTCAAAGATGCAGATTTATCCTTGGAGTTGACATAACCCACTTGAATGGCGTACACTTGACAACCTTTCCGTACACATTTTACCAACTGATTTGCAGTTATCGGTCGAACCTGCACTGGTCGCCTGATTCCCTGCATTTCCTTACTGTTTCCTTGTTGATCTCTGTAATAAATAACTTTGGTTTTGCAATCAACTAAAGACCAGTGCTTTTCCAACCAGTCCATACCGATTAGAATGTCATAGGAACCCAAAGGGAGTATGTTCAAGTCAGCTGTTATTGGCTGGTCTGCTATAGTAAATGAGCAGTCGTTGATCTTGGCGGTTACCTGCCGCTTAGCTCCAGTAGCTAATTGTACTAGCCATGGGTTTTTAAATTTAGCAGATTGCAGATTACAACGTTCCACTACTTTCGGGTTCACATAACTTAATGTGGCCCCGGGATCAATCAAAACAGATATGGTAAGGTTTGAAATTTTACCTTCAAACTCGACCATGGTTGGTTGATATTCTGCCTATCGATCCTCCAAAGCTGCATTGATCCTGGGTACGCTTCGACCCACTTCGCCAATAGTTGAGGCTTCATGAATTTGAGACAATTGTTCAGTCCCCTTCCGTTGTGGGCAATTTTTGATGTAGTGAGGTCCCCCGCAACCCCAGCACTGCACAGGGGGTCTTGCTGTCCCCTCATTGTCCAATCTGATCTGCTACTCACTGACCTTGGAGTCATTTGCGGATTTGAACTTAGATGTAGATCTAGCTGTAAATCTGTTGTTGGTTCCTTTGCCAGCTCCTTTATTTCCATTATTGCGTATCCCTTTGTTATTTCCAACTGTCTTAAAATTCTTCTTCTCGTTCCATTTCCTGCTAGCAGTTTCCCCTTTCTGTTTACTTTGCTGATAGAAAATTCTAGCCTTGCGGATTACTTCATCCATCGATTTTGGATTATCAAATTCAATCCTTTCTCGCATGTATGGGGGTAAACTGCTAACAAATCGCTGCACTTTCGCTTTTTCCTCTCTTATATACGGTACGTAATGAAGCAAGGAAGTAAAACGGGTGATGAATTCATCCATGGTTTGCTGTCCCAATCGCAGATCATGAAATTCTCTGGCTTTTTCATCATAAAAGAGTTCTGTGAGATATCTCTCCTTGAAGAACCTTTGGAAACTATCCCATGTTATGCTTTGCTCTGTAACCCCTTTTACGATCTTCACTTCTTCCCACCATAAGGTGGCCTTTCCTTGTAATTGAAAAATAGCTAATCGTGCTTTCAGATTATGATCATACTCATAAAGCTGAAAATACTTATTCATATTGATTAACCATGCTTCAGCGGCTTCTTCTTGCTCTCCGTCAAAATGCGGTGGTTTAATCTTACGGAATTCCCCTTGCAGTTCTAACCTTTGTCTTTTCGAAGTTTGTTGTTCTAATACATTGTCAGAGCGTTCTTCCTGCTCCTCTGATCCTTCAGGGGGTATGTGATGGTTCTGTTCTTCCGACATCCTTTGCTGTTCCGCACTCGGATTAACTGGTAATTGATTTTGTCGGTCGGACAGACTTTTTAAAATTCTTTCTTGTTCCATTGCTAATCGGGCATTATCTTCTCGCAATCTAGCCATTTCATTCTTCAGCTCTTGCACAGTTTCTAGAATTGCTTGATTTGTGACTCTGGCTTCCTCGCCAAGTTGTACCCACAATTCCGGGTTATTTTCTGCACCAGTTGCGCCCTGTCCCATTACAGGTCGTCGCGGGGTATGCTCTGCTCTTCTCATATCTGTTAATCTCATAATCAGATCCTGTGTAAGAATAAAACATTCACAAGTAATAAAGAGAAATGATTATTGTCGATTTATTTTCACATGTTCATTCATCCTTGTTCTACCCAGAGGTCACAGTACTGTATCTGGGCTCTGATACCATATGTCATAACCCCCCCGTAACAATATTGCAAATAAAAAAAATTTTAATTATTAAATAACACGTTTCAATAGTTGGGGCTTATCATGGTGGTTGGCTTGGTCAATTCGGATGCGATTAATGTATATGGATATGGCATATCTCATTCTGTTAGTTGATTGTCCTTAGTTGATTGACCTGGTACATACCAATCTGCTTGGCGGTAGATGATGGCGCTCCTTAGGTGACACCTGTCGTTATGAGTCCACGCCAACGATCAACAGTGACTGAGCCTTAAGTTGGTAGCTGGGGAACTTAAATGCCACTGTCCCGCCATGCCGTCCCTTGGGATCCTCACTGTGATCATCGGTCAGGATTATTTTCCAACGATCGGACGGTGGAAAGCTGGATTGTCTCGGACAGAGAGATACTTAGGGTTCATTTTGCACGGCTTTGGTCATTTTGTTCATTGCTCCATGCTGCGGAGGCAGTCTCCGCTCCAGCGTCGTTTCCACACCCATGAGGCCATTGTTATTGCATGTCTGGTTCATTTCCACCGGCGTAGATGGAGGAACTCCAGAGATGGTTTGTCGGCGGCGAAACCCTCTTTACTCCCCGCCCTTAGATTCGTCTGCAACAGGTAACGCGTCCCTTCTAATTTTGTTTTCTTTTACAACACTCAATCATTCATTTACTATGTTTATGGGCAAATTTTAACTACTGTTTAACCACCGATTTACGCAGGGTAGCAAGTCGACGAGGCTGCGGTTGCAGGGTTCAACAGAGTCTCGTCCTCCACTTCCCTTATTCGGTAAGTGCCTTAGCACCGTGGTCTGCACTCATAATTCCACCTGGAAGTTCAACTTATATGGTTTGCTTCTGCCAGGGTTTGTCGATCTCATGATTATTTGGCGGTATGGCTGCACCTCCGCAAGATTTCCTTTCTGTCACTGTTTTAATTATTTGGGATTAAGGCCCATGTTGCCGTTTGGAATAGCTGGTCATAGGGTTTTGAATTTGGTCCTAGTCTGTCATTCAGTTTGGCTCGAATGTCTGTAATTTATGTGGGTATTCAAATGGCAGTTGTATGAATCCGGTATTTTAAAGGCCGAGATTAATATATTGAGATTATGGGTTTACCTTTTATTGTTGAACAGATTTCGCATACCCAGGTCTTTTGATTTTATTGATATATTGTTTAGTATCTTTATATCTGATTAGCGCATGGTGTCGCTCCTCTTGAGCCACTGAGTTTCCTCATAATGTGCACTGGTTGATTACTTTTATATTAATGGATTATGTCGAGGGTTTTGGTTGCAATCCTGCTTTTTTTCTAACAAATTGCCGCCTCTCGAAGGCTAAGCGATACATGGTAATGTGTTGATAAAGAACTACTGTATTTCACAGTTACTTGTTTTGATCATTCTCGAATAACAGATTAAATCTGGTGTGTTTATATATATGGATTGAGGAGGGAGCCTGTTACGTCCAGTAACAGCTATACCTTAACGTTTACCCCTCCTCGATACCATTTGGAAACGACTGTTAAATGTTCATATCGATTTCATTGTTATATATATTGTTTGTCTTGTTTTTACTGATAAATGTATCCGCCCTGCGGATGATTGACCTTCGGTCTTTGAATGGCTTTATACTACCGCCATACATCCGGGGAGTTCTCACCTGTATGTGCCATTAACCGGACCTTCCTACAGCTTAGGGTTTCGGCGGTTATTATTTTAATTCTTGTATAGTTCTCTTTTACTGTATTTCATTTCTTTAAGAAAATCCTTATCAATCGATGCTTCTTAAGAGGCTTAACTTACTGTTTATGAGGAAATGTATAAATATGTTCACAGGCTATCGTGTTGTTCTTCTATGGCTGTTACCTTCCGAATGTATGAGAGTTTATTCTAGACCTGTATGATTGAGTTGCTCGTGGTTCCGATACTTGTATAATTATGCCAATGGTTAACTCTATGTTAATGCAGTTCTCTGTAGGAACACTTATATATTTCAAGTGTTACTAAGTAGCATTATACGAACAACCTAATTTCATAATTGGTACAGGTGGTTTGACCATGCTATTTTATTTTGACATTATCATAACTTCTGTTCTTTATCTTTTCCCATTTAAACTAGTTGAAAACGTAAGACACAGAATATTAATCAATTTCTCACTCTGCTTTCTCTTTTCCACTTTATACTTCACATGCATTTATCAGAGGTATTCATATTTACCAGTACCAATACCGTCATTGCACCAGTTTTGATTTACAGCCTGTAAGCCTTACTTTCAGCTACTATAATCAGATTTTTATATCTACACATAGTAATTAATCTCCCAGAAATTAATAAAATTACAGATACTTACCTGTCTGTTCTGGTCCTTTATATTCTGCACTTCCACAGTGCGCAGAAAGTGGTTGAATGCTTGATGTCCTCCCAGCCACGAGACCAGTCTCCCGAACTGAGTCTCTCCCCCAAGCTAACTTGCCGGCCACAGCCTCAGCAATAAGACACAAGAGTGCCTGCGCTATATGGTCCTCACCAGAGCACATCCTTTCCTGCTTTAGTGCCTCCTCCTTCTTTTCCCCGTTTGTTCATCAACAACCCGGGTCTTTTCTTCTTTCCCCTTTTCTATGGAAAGAAAGAACAGTTAGGGTTTTTTTTTCCCTAATATGCTGGCAACTGTTTTTCCTTTATGGTTAAGCAAGAAGGTAAATAACTTTCACATAAAGTTACTGTGTGCACATATATCATGTAATTCCTAGTATCTCATTTGCACAAATAATATTTTCATCATTTCAAGAAAATAATTTTTGTTATTTTTATTAACCACAAGGTAAATAACAATTTATTCATGTAAAATGTCTGGTCATTACATAGAGGTTATTGACCTGCCAAGGGAGCTTGGGGGGAGATGTCGTCAAGCAGGACGTATCTCATGGTTGGGCAGATAACAGTCAGACAGTAACGGGTACAATCTTTGCAAAGTGTAAGAATTACTTCTGACAAAAAACAGGTAAGTGGCCTCTCCTGGAATTTATTATTTTCAGTTATTGATAAAAGGCTAAAACCTGGATGTGTTCATGTTATATATACAAAAAAAAAAACATAGTCCTATGTGATTAATAATTTCTGGAAATTGCAGTACAGAAAATAAAATCATGAATATGGTTATAAAACAACGAGAATAATAACATTCTACTTTTCTGGAAATACAGTAAGAAATACAAGAAGATCGTACATGTACATATAAGCAGCGGGAGCCAAACATCATTGTTATTTTCTATATTCGCAATAGGAAATAAAAGAATTCTTGTATATCTGTATGTAACGATATATATAAAAAGAAACATATCACTTAAAAACATGCAGACACCTATGGGTCATAGAGTCCTATTGGACTGTGACCTTATCTGAAAAAAAATAAAACGTAATAACTAAATCGATTTTAGGTACCCGTATGACACAAATATAACCATGTCATGACGAAGAAGCAAAGCCAAACTCTGGGCTATAGAAGGGTTTGACAGAATTATAGCAGTCAGTATGACGGAGACCCAACCAAGGTTGGTCGCACCTTGTAAAAATGACCAGAAAAGCCGTATAGTAACAGTGGTAAGGACGACTGTGAGCCAGGGTGGATTGTTGTACAATCATAGCGGAGGCGCTTCAGTAATGAACTTCTAACCCTCTTAGTAATTAATCCAGTGGACTAGGGTGTTGCCTCAGACTTTTGGTAAACTATATATAAATAAAACCATAGCGTAAATACACAGTTGAATACATATAATCCCGAACACATAAGCTCGACAAAGGAGTCGTAGTTATCAACGAAACCCTGGAAGGATAAACCCGTGAGCAGCTGGGGCTCGTAGCCAGGAGAACCCAATTATTAATAGGTTCGGGGGGGGTTTAACTCATAGGTCACATGAAAACAATCTACCTAGTGGAACCTACTATAATGATTATGCCAGATTTCATAGCAACACCGTGAGTAGCAAACAATTATAAAGGAGTCCAAACACGAGAAAGGCTATGGTTGTGGGCGACATGCTAAGCCTTTGAGGAATAACCAGTTATTGAAATAATTGCATCGACAAAATCATGCAAAATAACATATTGGCATTAGAATTCCGATAATCATTTTACAATCATGGAAAACATAAAGTGGCCTATAATAAACCCTGACAGGGTGGATACCGAGTAAAGAGATGCATATAAAATACATTATTTAGGTAAGAACAGAAAAAGAATAACATGCAAGTCGACAATATGTACAGTGAACGTAACAGTAAGACTATAAACCATTAAATCGAACCACAAAGGATGGCCTTACAAACTGTAGGTCCATCTCATAAGTTTTGAATAGAAACAATTATCTGAACTCTCAGAATCGTAATAAAATTATACATATATAAGTCCAGGTGCATCGAGGGGAAATACTCCAACGTGGTCTTAAGTCTAAGCCACGAGGATCCCTCGGTTCCCTTTGGAGAAATTTAACTACAATAGAAAACCCATATGGAAAAGTAAAGGAAAACAGTGGCTGCAGAGGAGGGCTACACATTCCAAGTCTGGAATGAAACCCTTGAACGCCTCATAATTATACTGCATCAAACAAAATCCTTAACACGGTACGCTTACCCGCTATACAGTGTTCAGCCCAGATAATGGAGTGAATCACCAGGTTGGCAACCCTAGGTTCGCCACCATATTAATCATAACCTGTAAAATTCAACAGTTCACAATTCGATGAGCATGAACTCAACTGTAAAAGAGAATGGAAAGTATTAAGGAACCGCATCAAACGTTTTTACCCTCAAATGGCAAGCCTATAAAAGACACAGTCGAGTTAGCTGTGGATTATTCATACCTGGCTGAAACGCAGACAAGGCAGCCCAAGTCTCCACCTAAAATCCTTGTCGGTTACCCCTGTTCGCGCGGAGCATTGTTTTTCACGGTAGCCAAAATGTGAAGGCCGAGCGCGAGAGGTGGTGAAAAAATTAACTCTATTCGGAACTAAACGATGGTATAGTCTCCCAAGGTCGCCAGCTTCGAGGTGATGCCTGTCGCGCCATGTCAACCAGGACAGCGGAGCATTTAAGGCAGAAAAGTGTGCCATCAACCAAAATATCAACATAAGTTCAGGGCAAGAATTTCAGGCAACCCAATAACACAATCCCCTAATTTCATTAATCTAAAAAACATTTAGCGATGACAATCACGGTGAGTGGATTTGCAACCCGAGCCAAAACTTAATGACCAGTACTGCTATGTCAGGCAAACATAAAGTGCACAGTTAATAAGTGCCAAATAGTTATGGCACCCGGGGTAATATAATAAAAAAACAAATTATTTACCTTGGAAGTTAACTTTAGGAGTGTTACAATTTTTAAAATAAACTTTTGTAATTGTAATTTTTTATTTTTAGTTCAAATTATTAAAGGGATTAAATACTTAAAGTTACAAAGATTTCAATCAATGCAACCTAGAGACATCATACTCTTATCAAACATTAATTTTTGTTTTTGGATTTTACATTTTAATGTCCTCTACTACATATTATAATTCTTTTCCAAATGATTAATTCCCCAAAAAATTATCGTGGAAATATGCTAGGGGTGTATTTTAATATTTTAACATATGTAAAAAAAATGTATTAAATTAAGTGAAAACTATTTTTAAAATATTTTATATTTAAAATATGAAATTTTGATTGTATAAATGATGGAATTTTTAATTACAAAAATTTCAATCAATGCAAGCTAGAGAGGTCATACTATTATCAAACTTTCATTTTTTGCTTTTTGGTTTTAAATTTTAATGTCCTTTGCTACATATTATAATTCTTTTCCCAATGATTAATTCCCCATATTATTGTGCAAATAGACTAGAGGTGTATTTTAATATTTTAACATATTTAAAAAGAAAAAATGTATTAAAATAAGTGAAAATTATTTTGAAAATAATTATATTTAGAATTAAAAAAGTAAAATTTATATGGATTTTGATGTATAAATGATAGAATTTTAACATAAACTTATTGTAATTGTAATTTTTTATTTTTATTTCAAATTATGAAAAAGGCCATTAATCCTTGGAATTAACAAAAAATTTCAATCAGCTGCAGCTAAGAGGTCCATAAGATATCAGCATTCAGTGTTTTGTTTTTGGATTTGAATTTAATGTCCGTCTACTTACATATCATAAGGCTTTTCCAAATGAGTAATTTTCTCCAAAAATTACCCTGAAACAGGACTGGGTGTAATTTTTAGTATTTTTAACATATGTCAAAAGAAATGTAGTTATAAAATAAGTAAAAAATATTTTTAAAATAAATTTTATATTAGGAATGTGAAAAATAAACTTTATAGGGTTATATAGTTTGATAAATAATTAATTTCTCTAACTCATGGAAAAATAATGTAAAAAATAAAAACATGTGTTTTCTTCAAAATTTGATATTTTCAGGTCCTAAGAACCAAACCATGAGGTGAATAATCTCAAACCTATATGCGAAGAAACAAAGTCTCTGTGCTCGTATCATTTTTACTCGAAAAAATTAAATTAAAAAAAAATGTGTCCATGTTAATGGTGTGTGTTTGTTAAGAGTGTATGTATTCTTCACCTAAAAATTGCATGCAGATTTCTTGTTGTATGAATATGCACTTATTCGTTTACCTACTGATTTTAAAAGATGGAAAATGGTTCATTTGGGTTTTGAGTGGTGGGTAGCATGAGTAGGATAGAGGGGTCGAGTAAGAGAGGGGAAGGGTGGGGAAGAATGATTGGGTGAGTGAGGAGAGAGTGAGTGATAATCTAAAAGTGAAAGAGATAAGGAAATAGGGTGAGGAAGGTTGAGGAGGGGAGATATTTGTTATTGAAATAGGGAAGAAGAGAGAGACAAAGTTGGAGGGGATGTTGTGAATGAATGGTTGAGAGAGATAGGGGGAGGTTGTGTTAGTGAGAGTAATGAATAGGATGATATAGAAAAAGAAAGAGAGAGTGGAGTGGGGAGGGAGAGGAAGAGTTAGAGACAGTGAAATGATATGGGGAAGAGAATTAGAGGGAGAGAGAAAGGGAGAGGTAGGGAAGGATAATGAGAGATAGAGAGTGTGTGTGAGAGAAAGGGGGAGGGGGGAGAGAGAGACAGAGAGAGGTGTTTTCAAGAACGTATTATGTGAGGGAGGGAGGGATATTGAAATAGAGGATGGGGAAGAGAGAATGACGAGATGGACTGTGAGAGAGAGTGGGATGAAGAGAGAGTGTGTGTGCATGTATGAGTGAGGAGGCAAGGGGTGGGGGTGGTTGGGATATAAACAATGTGGGAAGGGAGTGAGGGATATAGAAATAGAGGATAAGGGGGAGAGGGTAGGTGGGTGGCGACGTGCATGTGAGAGAGTGGTGGGGGGAGAGAGGGATAGAAACAAATTAGGAGGGGATGGAGTGTACGAAAAAGAGAGGCAAGGAGGGAATGAGAGATAGAGAGAGATATGGGGAAAGAGAGAGGAGAGGCGATAGAAGAAATGTTTGTGGCGAGGTAGTGATGGAGGGGGAGTGATGGAGAGAGAGTGAGGGAGGGAGAGAGAGAGAGATAAAGACAAAGATGGAAGGTGGAGAGAGTGAATAAGAGAGAGAGATGAAGAGATACAATGACAAAGAATGAGAGGTAGATAGAGAGTGAGTGATTGCGAAGAGAGGGAAATAGATGGTGTTGGAGACAGTGGGAGAGAGAAGGAGAGAGGGAGGGAGAGAAATATAGAGAGGATAGAAAAGACACATAGAAATTATATTAGTTGAAGTAGATAGATGGAGAGTGGGGGGAGAGAAAAAGAGAGCCAGGGAGGGAGATAAGGAGGGGAAGGAAATTTCAAGA